>WHPZ01590842.1:0-56025 GCA_016617965.1 Macrosiphum rosae
GTTATCTTACTATGAATTTAACATCAAAGTCAATAAATTATCAAAGCAAGTCCTGACAATCTAACATTTAATTGTTGATTCCTCAAAAACGATTTTAATCAACCGGATAACTTAATCATAGTGAAAAAATTTTAACATTGAAAATATACATGTAATGCTTTAATTCAACCTGAAATTTCACTCTGGGCTCTGGCCTAGGGGGCCTCCCCCTTATATACGCCACTGTTAATAATGATAATATGTGATACAATAATAAATTAACGGAGGTAATTATTAATGTAATACATGAAATTAATAAATTACATTAATTAATGTAATACATAGAATATTAAAATAATTATAAAATCATATTGAAATATATTTCTGCTACCTGGGAACACTAATAAAAATATTTTAGTAAAAATAGTGTATTATAAATCACAATAAGATATTTTTTGTATAATTAAATTATAATAAATAATTAAGCAATACTAATACTGTATACTGGACACTGTTACCAAAATCATAAGTATGTAAAATACAGCATAATAAAAAATATTAAAATAAACTTAAAAAATAAATAATAGATTTTTTAAATATAACATTAATCATTATTAACTGTGCAGTATCAAAGTTTCTTAATTATCAAAAATAAAATAAGATATATATAATAATATGTACATAGTTTCATAATGAGTTAATGTTATTGTTAATCGTAGGAAATATGCACTTTTTAAGCATTTTTTAAGATGTATATCAAAAATAATTAAAAACATAAATTTCTATTATATATATAAATAAATATATTCATAGGGAGCCGAGTGGCCGAGCTAACTACGGCGTCGGTTCAGACGCGTACCGTTCCCGATTCGAATCTCGACCACGGGTGGCTCCTCTCTCTGGGCAGCCAACTGTCTAAAGAGTATGATCACTATCCCCCGACCGTGCATGGCAGAAACCTAAGGGTGTCCAATTTGAAATTCTGCCAAACCTCAAAACACACATGTTTCAACCAACCGTTCCTCCCCTCCCCCCTCCAAAACAACAAAAAAACAGCTAATGGCCATAGTTGCCGTGCTTAAAAGCTCAATAAAAAAAAATTTAATAAATACAAATTCATAATATGTATTATATATTTGTATAACAGCTTTTAATTGTACAGTAGAACTCCGATTATCCGGACTAATTAATGTCAATGGTGGTCCGGAAATGCAAATATCCGGATGATTGACATATGACATTTTAAAAGTTATTTAGGGACATTGTAACACGACCATTCACTCGTTATAATAATATAACAATTGACAGACTAAACTGTGTGACGATTAGACAACAACTGACANGGGGGGGGGGGGGGTGCACAGGGGACTTTTGCACCCCCGAGTTAAAAATGTGCACCCCCAAAATATAAAGGACTTAATCTATAATATTTTGATTATTTTGAAGTAAACATTATCAATAAATACAAAAATGTTGTGAGTGGGTACATTTTACTACTATTTGGAGGAATAAAAAACCAAATGCGGTATAAAGGAATTTTTTTAATAAATGTATTTAAAAAACTAAATACTATTCAATATAAAAAGATTATTATTAAGAATATGAAAAAAACATGGGGCAAATTAAAATAATAATAGAAATATTTAAAAAAAAGTAGTCGTTTATACAATATAATTTATCTTTATAGTTTTTAACACCATTTTCTCACATTTGACCAAACCGAGTGAAGTTCGACGAATTTATTCTTAAATCATTAATAATTAAGAATTAGAATTTATATTTGTGGTTTTTTTTACATTTTAAGCTGAGATATTTATTATTCAAGATAAGTAAAAATAAGAAAGGATTTAATGTGAACAAATCATATAAGTATTGCGGTGTCATATTATAGGCTGAGCATTAATGCGTTAAATGTTAACGCTTTAGTAGTAATTACTCTAAATTAAATGACATTATCGGAAATTATGAAGAGCATAAAAAGTTAAAATATAAAAACCCAAAAAATTGAAAAAAAACCAAGAGAATGTGGAATTAAAAATCAGTCTTTATAGACTTTATACTAAAATTCAAAAACAATGTTGACCAAAGCAATAATTTTCAAAATCTTTCTTTTACTAAAAATATAATTTAATATTATTTTTAGCTTTGTTTAAGAAAAAGTTAATGAATGAATATAAATATATTGATAAAACCTTGAAAGAACACGCAGACAAACTAAAAGATAAGCTTTCCAGTACTACAATAATGGTGTCAAAGATTAATATTCAATTTGAAGAAATACAAAGATTAATGGGTGAGTTGATTTAAAAAATATCATAATTTTTAAATTTTAAAGTTATGTAACACTTTATCAACAAACCATAATGTACTATTAACTTTTAAATTTACTTAAAAGTAGATACATTTTGATTTTTATTAAATATACATAAATTACAAGGTAATTTCGAAAATGGAATTCAATAAATATATTTTTAATTACTTTTTATTATTTTATTTCCTAAATATATTAACATATTGTTTAACTCAATCTAGGAAACCATTAACCAATGTACTCATGTAGCTAATATTATTATTATTTTAAGCTAATGATGATAGTTGTTACTTGTTGATGCTGTAAGAATAAAAAAAAATGTTATTTTAGTTATGTTTAGAAAATGTGTCTTTTTTGTAAAGATTTTAAATAGTTAAAATCTAACACTTAAATTGAATAGGAGTTATATAGTTCAAAATTAATTTGTTTACTTATATTCAATATTCATACTAAGATAGGTAGACATTCGTAGTTATATTCGGGCGCTACATTTTATCAATATATTTTTAATTAGAATTAATTAATTAGTTATATTTTTTTTACTTTTTATCAACACTTAGTACTATAAAGTTAGTTTTTATAATTTTAGTTTTAATAATATTTAAGAATGAAATAATAAATATGTTATATAGCATGTGTTAGAATATCATCATTTACATGGGTACATACCACGAAGACTAAATATATTTAGTCCGTATATGATTTATATATTTAATTTTTATAGCTGAAAAAGATAAAAAAATTAAGAAAACTGAACAGCAATTAAAAATTTCCAACGAAATTTATATCTACAAAAAACTGTCGCTATTCTCAAAGGTATAATAAAGGTATAAATTATACACTGCATGTCAGTGTTGTGTTATCAATGATTTTAAGTAGCTGTCGCTCGATCAAAATTGTAAGGATGGGTGATAAATAATTAGGTATTTAGTTGTAAGAAAACCAATACTACAAATCATTGTGCAAAAACATGATGATAGAAGATATTTTATCAAATAAAATCAATGTTGCAATAGCCAAAATATGTTAACTGATGAACACATACCTACTATTAAACATAAAATATCATGATTCAAAAAAATATAAGTTTTTATTGAGCGCAACAAAACCTTATGTACAATGTACATTTATTTACTTTTTGCGATGTATAGGATCTTAAAACAGTAGGTACTTGGCAGAGTTGAACTTCATAAATTCAATTTTTCGTCATATTTTGAGGAAACATAACGAAAATATTAAAGGTTGGTTTATTACTGGTAATTTTAGTGTGATAAATGTAGCCTATACATATTGTACATATATTTTAAATTTCGAGCATTTATATTGCAAACATTTGTAATAAATAATTTGCTTAATCAGGGGTCGAGGTCAGTCTGTTGCAATCGCTGAATCGACGCTCGGGTGAATGT
Source organism: Macrosiphum rosae (assembly GCA_016617965.1). Taxonomy (NCBI): domain Eukaryota; kingdom Metazoa; phylum Arthropoda; class Insecta; order Hemiptera; family Aphididae; genus Macrosiphum; species Macrosiphum rosae. The sequence goes on from WHPZ01590842.1 coordinate 3,700, forward strand.
AGCATAATATGTGGGTTGATATTTTGTGTGTAATTACTAATTTGTGAACATATTCAACGAATACGTTTGTATATGTAGGTTGATTTGAATGCACAAAACATCAAAGTTAAATCCTTAAAACACAAATTAAAGCCACTTGTTGCAATTTAATTTTTTATTTATTTAATTATGTAGGTATTTCATAGAAATTTCCAGAGGACTTATAATACCATATAATTTGGCAGCTTTATAGTCCAACCTTGATTACTGGGTAAACAGTGCTAATTAGATGGGTATTATTCAAATAGGTGCGTAATAAAAATACAACATGTATTATATTATTTTGGGTCCAAGTGGTCCAACTAAATATAAGGAAATTATATTTTTCAATTTGTATTCATGATTTTTTGGTGTGGTTTAAAATAGGTAAATTAATGAATGATATTGTGTAGGTATTTTATATTTTTCCCATTCCTTCCTATGCATCTAATAGGTAATATAAAATATAAATTATTTGAATTTTTTCATAATAAATTTCACTTTACTATATTATTTTAGTTGATAATGTCAACCTTTAATCAATGAACTTCAATGGGATGTATGTTTTATTGGGAATCAAAGGCCTAAACGTTCAACAAAATTAAAGAGCTCTGGACAGTGCACAATCCATCTGGAATGCCCATAAAATTCAACACATCATTCAATCAGACTATTATATCGTTTCCTACTGATGAGGCTGTGCCGTCGTTAGAAGCATGTTATAGGTTTAAAAACGCCAATTATTGTGAAAATACAATAATTGAAAATAATAATTATCAGAGTATCAGCCAGATGAGAGATTTGAGTCCATAAAGTAGTAAAGTAATATCATTAATGATGTTCGTAGACTATTATTTTTCTACAAAATATTTCAATATCTATGTATCGGATGTACACTTACTATACGAAATGCGGTGTATAGGTTTAAATGTTTAATGCCAATCGATTGATATGAAATAATTAATCATATAATTATATTTTAAATTGTATACATTCTATACCTACACATTTCGTATTGACATTTACGAGATAATTGTATAACAAATTTATTAAAACACGACACGATGATATAACAAACTTCCTAGCACAAGTACTGTAATTTACTTTGATTTAATTTTCTTTTGTATTCACGAAACGATTTTGAAAAATAGTATTTAGTGGTTAGTGATTTGCGTAGCTTATTAAGAGGACGCTACCCATGCAATTGTGGTCTTTTTTTTTCATACAAGTACGACATGGCACATTTTTATCGGATATTTTGATTTTCAATCGAGATTTACTATAATTTATTATTTTATTTATGCTATAGTCACTATATAGTATATAGTATAGTGTATTGGTAATTTAGTCCAAATTTGACTTAAAATATCTATAAAAAAAAACGGTGCTTATACATCAAGTTTTTAGATTTTTTGGTAAAATTATTAATTTCTTATGAGAAATTATGTTTAAAATTTTAATCCTTCGCTATAAAAATGTTTAACTTAATAGTTTTTAACTATAAAAGAATTTGCACATTTTCATGATCTTAATACATTTATTCGAAATTTAAAAAAAGTATTAATTTTAGTTTTAATTTACTAAAAAATCCAATTTATTTTCGATATTTATCAAATGTAAATATATGAGGTACTTTAAATTACATTTTTAAACATTTTGACCAAGCGAAAAATGTTTATCCATCCTTAACAGAAAAAAAAAACAAAAATAAATTTTAATGTCAAGTGTCCATAAACAGTTCAAAAAGAGTCAAATTATTTTGAAAATCTTATCTTGTATATACGTAAAATGGTTTTATAAATATTTGGTGAAAGTATTATGGTGATTTGTTTTTGAGTTGATTGTGTTAAAACTCTATCGTCTAGCATTCAAAGCATTGTTGTCGGGAACGAATTTCTTCTAATTGATATCGGTAGTATGTAAATTTTGGTAAATTTTTTGATCTTCACCTCTTCACTGCAGACCACGTAAAGATTTTTCTTTTCCACAGCTGTAAATTGAAAATTGTATTTTATTTAATAATGTAATTTGTGATTATTACTTACAAATGTTTAATTATATAAATATTAAATTATGATTGTTTCGAAATTATATGAACGAATTTATATATGTACGAATATAATGTATAATATATTTATTATTTATATGACTCTACAATACCACTGAAAAAATCAATTATATTATATAATGAACTATTTTATATCATACATTATTATTATTATTTTAACTATAATAACTTATAAATCAATGGACCTACGAACGAAATGATGAAGGCATTCTGAATACTGATGTATTTATCTTAAAATTAGTCTTAATATTTTGAAAATTTCATTGAGAATAGAAAATGATAATTTAATAAGTTTCTACAGTTAATTAATTTTAAATTACAACATCAAAACTAAAATTTGAGAATAAATCATTTTACAATTATATTACGTGTGAAAATTCAAAATTAACCGTCAAAATTTGAACTAAATATTTATGACAAAACATTCCTGATAATATTTTTAATAACTTATGATGAAGTTTGTTTCAAATTGTTAAGGTTTTTAACGACAAACATTTTGATTTTATCATAAATAAAACTTTGAAAAAAGTTAAATATTTCAAGTCAGCAGAAAAAGACCCACAAACTATTTTTAAATTTTAATCGAAGGAATCCTATTTAATATTTATGAAATGTAAATATAAATATTTGGTGAAAAATGCAAGCCTCAACGGTAATTTATTTCTGGATTACACCATAAAAACAATATGTTTCTCAATAAAATTCTCAATTTCCCTTAATTTTTGTTCGTATACAGGGCTATTTTTAAAAAAAAATTGAAATTTTTTACTTTTGACCCAAGTACCTGCTCTAATTTATGTGTTACCAGAAACCGCCCACGAGTTTAAAATTATACCATTTGCATTTTACTGCTTTAAAATGTAACGACTGACAAATGACTGATAAATAATAATTATTAGACACATCATTGTAAAATCAATACATTCACTGTTCCACTCGGAATCGAAAATAGAGGTTTTGCAACTCTAACGCCAAATGGATTCACATTTTTCTTTAATTTTTAAACTTCTAAAAACTCCACTAATTTATTTTTATATCAAATACCTACTTTAAAAATATAAGTATCCTAATTCCTAAGTAATCATCATAGAAAATTTTTAACTTGGCTATGAACTGCCTACCTTATATTAAAAAAAAAACTTTAACCTCACTAGTCTTTAATATTTCCTTCAAATGTACTCAGTTACAACTTTAAAGTAATTACTTCAAAACAATATATTTTATTACTGAATAATATATACCTATATTATTATTATTATTATTATTATTTATTTTAATGTTGGTATTGAACTTAAAACTAAACAATGATATTAATTGAATGCAAAACTTTTTAATTCCTTTGAAAATTTGTAGAGCGTGAATCAAAAAATACTATACCCATTATTTAAAACAAAAAACAGCTTATTAAAAGTTGATATTAATTATACATTTTGTCACTGAAAACAATATAGTGGCAAGTATATTTTAATTTAACCATTAATTATACAATGTTACTTTTAAAATTTAAAATTTATTAAAAGTTGATTTATCTTTTCTCATAATTTCCAAACAACAAGTTATTTATTACCTACAACAAAGTATACGACATAATTCTATAAAATGGTTTGTAAAAATGCAAGTGGTTTTCTGCATAAAAGTACCTAGGTAGGTAGTTACATATTTCAATATTTGTAACTTAGGTATGCTTTAAGAAGATTAAAATTTTTTTATGTTTTTATTTTAAAAATATTATTTATTTTATTAGCTGAATAATCAAACTCAATGCATTAAATTCGTCATTAATTTTGTTATACACCTAATTATTATTAATTTATTTTTTCAATAACTTTAAAAACGGTAGCCGGTAGATAGGTAATATAATATATAATTTTTAATGTTACAGGTTGTCCCGCGAGGATTTACGCATTGTGATATCTCCTGAGATAATAAATATATCGTAAATATGTTTTTTTTTACTACACTCACCGAGACAAGGACTACAGATATTATATTTTAGATTCAGAGTGGAACGATGAATGTATTGATTTTACATTGATGTGTGTTTTTTTATTTTTTTTTTTGTGTCAGTCATCAAATTTAAATACAGTAAATGTGCTTGGATTTTCTTCAACAGTATCTTTCCTGACGGGAAATGAATCTAGTTGGTACTTTGGGAGGTCAAAAGTAAAAATTTCTCAGTAGTTTTCAAAACCGCCGTGAAAAAAAAAAGAAAAAGGTGCTCTGCGGTACAGTAGGTTACAAGTGGGTCACTGTATAATGGATGGTATTAAATTTGAATTCAATGATATAATATCATTGTATAAGAAAAACGATTCTGAGCGAAAACGGTTAGTCAGCCTATGATATTACGAAGTATATTTGATGATACTAAGGTGAATAAAATAATTTATGTATCACCTATTTACGTAGAATCTTGTTTTAAATTTTCAATCATTAGCTATACAAGTTGAACATTTTATAAATTTTTAACTACAAAATTATTATTTAATTTTAAATTTGATAAAATTTGTCAAAATTTGAACTTTAAATGCTTATAAAAAAAAATTGTGTACCTGTATTTTTAATATTTTTCAAGTGCTATTGTAACAATATATCAGAGGCTTTGCATTACATTTTCACGCTTTTTTACCAAACAAATAAAATTTTATTGATACCTATAAATTAAATGGCGTATAGGAAATGCTTATATAAACATTCAGTACAATTTTCAAGTATCTACAGTCATTCGTTTTTTAATTACAACAAAATTAGAAAATCGTTACATGAGAAATCGAGTGAATATCAATTATGTAAAAATATGAATTTTAAATTCTCATAAAAATTTAATTTGGGTTTCTTGTAGACATTTTGTTTTTGATAAAGGTAGACAAACTTATGAGGAATCTTATATTACATTTTCATATCTTAGATTTAAAAGGGAAAATTTTTATGAATTTCTAACTCGAAATAATTTGCAAATTTTCGTTATTTTTACGTATTTTGTCAATATTTGAACTTTAAAGGCTTATTACAAAAAAGTGTGTGACAAAGGATTTTTAATATTTTTCATCTGTCTTTGAAATAATATTTTAGGAACCTTCTATTAAATTTTTAAGCTATTGTACCAAACAAATAAAATTTAATTGATATTTATAGAAAAAAAACTAAAAAAAAATTAAAAATAACCAGTGAAATTTTCATGTTTATACGTTCGTTTGTTTTAGAGTAACAACAAAAACCAAAATCGATTTTGTGTAAAATTATTTTTATTTTTTTTATGTTTATAAGAATATTATTGAAATAGGTTAAGTCAGAAACCTAGGTTACTAACCTAACCTACCCTAAACTCTTAATTTTGACTCTTATGTATCGAAATACTGTATCTAAATATTCTGCTTTCGAAGATGAAATTAAAACTTATATTTTTGAGATTTTTTGGTAACAGATTACTTACGTGCAACTTTGTTTTAAATTTTCAATCCTTATATAGCTATAAAAGTTGAATATTAATTCATACGGTTTAACTACAAAATCGTTTTTAAATCTGTCTGTGAACCAATATATTAGGATCTTTGTATTATATCAAGATTTTTTACCCAAAAAATAACATTTTATTGACATTCATAGAAAAAAAAAACTAAAAAAAACTGAAACTGAAAATATCCGTAAACAGTTCAAAACAAACCAACATTTTTTGAAAATTTTATCGTGTAAAAATGCTGAAAACAACTAGGGAAAAAGTCATGTATCTACGTTAATTTGTTTTAGAGTTACACCAAAAACCAATATCGATTTTGTAGAAAAACAATTTTGTGTAAACATTCCCGCCGCTTTTAAAAACTATTTGGAATTTTTTACTTTTGACCCCCCCCCCCCAAGTACCTACCAACTATATTCACTTTCTTATCAGTAAAGATTGGACTGTTGAAGAAAATCTAAGCATTTTTAGTGTCCTAAAAGGTGATGACAGACGCAAAAAAAAAAACACATTGTACAATTAATACATTCATTGCTCCGCTCAGAATTTGACTTATTTTGAGCTCTTTACGGACATTTTCAGTGTCCATTTTTTTTGGTTTTTTTTTTTTATAAATATCAATAAAATTTTATCTGTTGTATACAAAAGCTTGAAATTTTTATAAAAGGCTCCTAGTATAATGTTTTAATAGTAGATGAAAAAAAAAAATCCATTGTCACAATTTTTTTTTATAAGCATTTAAACTTCAAATATTGACAAAATACTTAAAAATGACAAAAATTTGTAAATTATTTTGAGTTAGAAACTCATAAGACATTTTCTTTTTAAATCTAAGATTTTAAAATGTAATACAAGATGCTAAGATTATCTATCTTTATCAACAAAAAAAAATATCTATAAGAAAGTCAAATTAAATTTTTATGAGGGTTTGAATTTCATATTTTTACGATATTGGATACTTACTCGAGATATGAAAATTTTACTGAATATTTATATTTTTATATTAGCATTTTCTATACACGATGAAATTTTGAAAATTATTTGTCTCTTTTTGAGCTGTTGACGTACTTTTTCAATATTCGGAAATTTCCACGCGACTCCCTGTTTATATTAATGTTTGATATTTAATTTATATCATAAATTGTTATAAAAAAAAAATTCATTAAACTATTAAAGCTATATTTTGAGTATACCTATAGGTAATAGTTATTACCTCATTAGTATACAATACTATGTGCATTTTAAATGTTGAAAAATGTAGTCCTATGTAATTAAACCACTTTTTATATCTTATCTTGCATCTACTTATGATTTAAATTTAGAATAGAACTGTCATTCAAATTCTTGGTAATGTTTAATAGACATTGGTAATTCTGTTCTAAAACAACAGTACATTAAACAAATTATGATATATTAGATTATTATACAATATAATAGTATGCTTTTCCTACATATTATATTATATTCAATAGTTTGTATAAATAGAAGATCGCGTTTAGTAGCATTTAAATAAATCAAGATATTAAGAGGTAGATGTCAACTCAGCCCACGATTACTTTTTTGTTGTAAACTCGGCTCGGGAATTAGAGATAGTAAAATGGTCAATTGCAGGATACGCAGACCGATAATTTTAAAAATGATTCTTATGACCTCAATTCCATCAGCGATAAATCACAACAACTACAATGTGTATCCACCGTGGTCAAACTTCACGCAACAGAAGATTTTGCACTATAAGACAAATAAAATTATTTGTAGTAAAGTAAAATATAATGTGCATGACGTGAAAGATCCTCAAGTAAATTATATTCGATATATTAAGAAGAAGTAAATTTCTGCATTATCAAAAAGTATGCAAATCGTTACAAATAGAAAAATAATTTTTTTGTTTGTTAACGATAAACAAGAAAAAATTATAATTTTTAACTGTTATTCAATTTTCAAAACGCTTTAAATATCAAAATGTAGTTGCATTGATGAAACTTTGTGGTGTCCTTTTGGGTTAGGTCAAAAATAAAAATTATTAGTTAGGTTAGGTTCAAATTACTAATTAAATCAGATCAGGTATTCATTAATCGGGTTGTGTTTACAGTACAATAATTTTTAATTTAAAAATTGAGGCCTAGTTTATAATTGCCCTTATCAAGATGTTATAATATGCCAATATAAGTCATGAAACAATTTTTAAAAAAAAATGGAGAGGGAAGGGGAGGGCGATCGCCACGTCATCCACTTTTAGATCTGTAGCCACTATAATTATAGAATTGAAAAATATTTTCACAATAATACGTTTATCAATCTTAATTATGTGTACAGTGTAAATAGTTACATACCTACTTCATATTAAAATGTATTCTTTATACCCTTCGATGAATGATGACAATGACTCGACGCGGCTCCCAGCGTCGTTTTCAATTGATTTGTTACCCCTTGTCTGCATATTATCGTATAAAAGGATCCCAAAGTGTATGCAATATAATATAATATTAAATTACACGATGTGAATATCTTACCTGTTTAGTCGAGTTCAGCTGCAGAGACACGGTGTATAACAATTAAGTAGATTTGTATTTTGTATCTACTCTCCTTAAAATAGTATATATATCAATAACGACTTTTTTTCTAACAATGGTTCATGTATATTATCTTTCAGATTTGTAGGCTTCGAATAATAATTATTACAGTCATGGGTACACTTAAAAAAAAAATATCATGATAAACAACGATGAGATAAGATTAGTTTCACAGAAAATCAGTGGACAAAGATGTTTTTTTCTTATAATTTATATTCCTGGATGAACACTGTTTTTTACGAAACAACAAAACCGTAATATTGAAATTATTCAAATAAGATTATGTTGTTTTTTTTTCCTGTTAGCAGTGGTGACGATAATGGAATTGTAAAATAAATATCTATTTAAGATGTAAAGGAATTTGTTATAATACCTACGTAGTTGTAATACATCCGAGTTGTATGGAAATTATTTTTTGTTTTTCTCAAATCAATATCTTTGGGAATCTGAGTATAAAATAAGACACTCTGTCCTTTTACATCTGTATAGACGGTAGAGTACATAATAATACATTTAGGTACATAATAATATTATAATACCTATCGAAATTTAATTTAAATGCGCTGAAACTGAATGTGTATAGAAATTCAGACACAGGCACACAGCCTCTGACATCTTGTTATTACTTATTATACTGAGAACTGATGTGCCTATAACTAGTACCTACCTATAGTAATTTAGTTTCCTATATTGAAATATTGAATTTACTATCATAAAGTTCTGACACTATTTACTAATAGTGTAATAAATGAATAAAGAATAATAAAATGTGAAATTACTTGTTAAATTATAAACTATTTGTAATAATACATTTTGTAAAACACCTAAAAACCCCCAAACCAATATTTTTTTCTGGTTTTAATGAACCACAGATACTTTAATATTTCTAAAACACGTTATAATAATACTTAGTAAGAATTTAGTTATTACATTTTTATGGTTTTTACAATTTTTTCTACAAATATTTTAAATTGTCAAACTGTTATATTTCCAAAGTAATTGTATTTAAGTTATTTTTATTCATTGCAAATTTTTTTGAATATAATTAATTAATATATTTATGTGCTCATAATATCGTATTAATATTTAAAACTTCTACACGTTAACAATTATTAATTTTTCATATGATTTTATATGAATACTATAATAATAGTGGAGAACTCGTTTTTGCATTCCATATTTTATTAGTTCTAAATATGAGATTACCTATATTATATTATTTTATCATTTTTGTGGTAGTATTTAGATGGTTTATTTATTTATTCCACGGTCGATATTTACACCATGACATGAAATCATTTTTATCACCTAAAACCAATTAAAATACATAATGGTGATCAAATATATATAATAGTGGCATTTGTCCGACAGGTTAATATTTGGAATATAATTATTGTTGACATTTTTAAACAAATATGAATTAGTGTGAAATATCACAAACCTACATCTCATTAATAAAAAAATACTCTTTGTTTATAATGAAATTCAACCTAGTAACATAATGAAATACTTTAAAGTCCAGGACAACGTATCTGATGAAAAACAGTGAAAATGTTATTGTTTGGAATTTTGAATAATTCTGATGCATGACTTGATGCATATATACATTTTTAAATTTATATTGTTGTTTGAACTGTCCATCCTCGTATTATAGTGTTTTGAACTACTTACCACTGAAAATATAATAATGTAGATGCATATATTTATAGATGTATATTGTATATATTATGTAAATTATATTAATGTGTCCTTGTAACTCTGTATGTCCTGTTACCTTACTATCCATATATTATCCCAAGACTGCCAGTATATTGTTATTTATCAACTATAATATTATATACGTTAATTTAACTTAAAATCTAAAAAAAAAAACCTTGTTAACACCCTGGCACCCTTTACAAGTGTCCTTCTTAGCAAAGATAAAAATTAACATGGAAAAATAATTTGGAATACACAAACACGAGTACGTGGTATAAATTATTTATATATAACATTCCCTATATAGGATATTATGGACTATTTTAAAAAAAAAAATGTGATCTTATGATTTCTAATTTCTAATGTAATGTATTATATATAATATATGAATACTTTTCAAAATTCTTTCTAATTTTCTAATAATTTTACCTATTTAGCTAACTTACCATTAAAATATTTAATAAGATATTGAGTTGGAAAATATTCTGGGATAGGACTAATTCTGCTAATTATCGTGAGTATTTCAAATTTTAGGTATAGGGGAGCATTTTAATATAGGCCATTCCTTATAATATTAAATTCTTTGAGAATATTGTCTCATCGAATGTATTATTGAATTATTACGGATCATTAGAAGGAGCGGTTAAACGTGACGGCCTCCATTTAATAACCTTATTATGTATGATGTACAGGTAAATGTTGTGGTGACTTTTATGCAAATTACTCCACGGAGTCACGCTGGTGTGAATTTTGGTGAAATTGTCTCAGGGGTTGGTAGGACGAGTGGCAGCAGTGATATAAAAACAGTGTTAGGTACTCGGGTTACTAATAAGTAATTACTAGAGTTATTATGTTGATGACCTAAAAAACACACAAAAATGCCCTAAAAACTCAAAACATGAACTTCAAAAATGACCAACCAAGCCTACATTTATAAGTAAAAAAATTTAATTTTAAAATAATAATTTTGGGTATATCACGAGTTATGGGTGTGAGAATGGATGCCAGAGTAGATAAAAACATGAATTGTAATATTAAAAGGCAATAGTATATTAGTATATTTTAGTATACATTTAAATTTTAAGAATTCTATACAATTATTAAAAAGGATTGGTGTATGTGGGAAAAAGCACTTGTTTTATAAAATACGTAGCTATAACACATTAATACGCAAAAGGTATACGATAAATTTAATCACAACAAAATCCCCACTGTAATAATAAAAAAAAATATTTTTTAGAATATTCTACAAATTTTCATTAAAATCTAAAATTTGAAAAAAATGCCCCCACATTGTTCAAAAACTACATACAATGACCTAAAATATAAAAAGTTGGCCAAGTGCGAGTTGGACCGGGGTTCCGTACCATAATCTATAAACGTGTTGGCAACACTGCTTATGTTATATATTCTAGGATTTTAGTATTTGTTGTTGTAGTGGCAACAGAAATACCTAATCTGTAAAAATGTCAACTTTATAACTTTCAGAGTTCATGAAATACAGCCTGGTGACAGACGGATGGACATCGGAGCCTTAGTAATAGGGTCCCGTCTTACACTACGAAACCCTAAAAAAGACGTGAAGAAGTAAAAAAATTTAAAATAAAATAAATATATTCTGAGTCAAGGAAGCGTGAAATAAATTTTTAACTAAGAAATCATAGTATAGGATCAAAGGGAAAAAAATTCAAATGTCATCAAGATCCTAACTCTAGTAATTACCAATATATATAACTTCATAATGATATAGCCTGGGTTCAATACATAACTAAAGACAGAGGCATATTATCTAGGATTTGACAGTATTATTGTTTATTGTTGAGACTTTCACAACAAAAAAATTAATTAAACTTGTAGTCCTTCATGCTGTAGTTTTATAATTTAAACATGTGATTTTATGTTTAGACATAATATGTTAATTGCATATGTAGGTACATAGTGACAATGTACATCAGTCATATATGGAATTTAGTTGAATTACGATGGACATTTTTTTTTTTTTTTTTAATACTCATATAAGTACAAAAACTTATACGACACGGTTTTGCATAATATACTTTTTTATCTACACAATTTCACACATTTTTGTCATAAAAAAGGTATTTTATTTTAGCTTTGTGTAACACGATTCTATCCTAATATTTCTACAGCTTTGCTAATTATTATGGTAATAAAAAATCTTGTTTTAGTGTGTATCATTTTATTGTGTGTACTGATTAAAATAATGTTATTATTTACGAAAAAGTCCATTGCATGAAACCGCTTATAAAAAAATTGTTCGTACGTGGTTACTGGTTTTAGCGGTTTTTAGAATTAGTGGTAATTGATTACCGGTTACCAAAATGATCCCTAAAAATGTGATTACTGGTTATCGGTTTGGAAGTGGTTTTAATTCTTCAAGATTACCGGTAACCACATCCAAAACGGTTTTTTGCATTTATTATTTTTTGGGAAATTTTAGTTTTACTTTAATTTACACAAAACAAATATCCACTTTTAAAACGATTCAGGGACAAGCTTAATTAAAAAACTAGGTAAGTGGATGTCGCTCTGCTGTACAGTTGGTTACAAGTGGGTTAGTGTATAATGGATTGTATTTAACTTGAATTTAATGATATAATATCATTGTATAAGAAAAACAAAACAATTCTGAGCGGAGACTGTTTTTTATATTGTTATTATTTATTATAACCGGCAAGTTGAATTAATATTAAAATATTATTTTTTTTTTATTCGTTTCTATGGTTTATTACTAAGCGTTAAAAATGTTATCCCATTTCTAGCGGTTTTTCGTAATTTGTCGGTAGTTCTTCCCGTGGCATTAAATAACTATAGAGAAAATTGAAAAATGACCTTCTTAAAGTACCATCTTAATCCAATTTTCTAACAGACAAGGTACTATATGTTGAAATCGAAACACTCCTTCTGGTAGAAATTTTGTATACAGGATATAAGAAAAATAAAAAATAAATAAACACCATTGTAAAACCACTAGCTTCCTCTCTCCACTCACAATCTAAAAATATAACAACGATTCTTTGTATTCAAATGTTATTGTATTAAAAATGAAAACAAATCAGTTAAAATAATAAAATAAATTATTTATAATATAGTATATAAATTAACAATGATTTATTTGATAAAATAAAAATGTCGCCAAGTATATCGCGGTGCAGCCATGGGTGACGTAAAAAAAATATTGTAGAACATTGTGGAAACGGAGGAACAATACACACCACGATGTAGAGAATATATATAATTATATATATGAAGGGCAATTTGTTAAAAGGGACCCATGTATATTTTCAACTACTTTTATGGAGAAACAAAAAACAGTTTTCCTTTATTTCTATTTGCGTAATAAGATCAATCATCACAATTTAGATTAAATAGTATTGTATAAAAAATAAATAGCAAAAAAAAATTATTTAAAAAAATTTGTACTTTTATAAATAACGAATTTTTGTAATGGGACATACTAGGAGGTACCTTTTAACAAATTCTAATAATTTTATTAATTTAAGGTATCATAATTTAATATGATAGTCACATTTTAAAATACTTATTAATATTCCGTTAATACCTTCTTATAAACAAATGAATAACAATCTTAAAAAAAACAATTATTTTTTTTTATTAAAATAAAAAAAAAAAAAAAAACTTATGTACTTAATCTTATTGAATCAGTCTTTTATTAATGTAAACGATGTGTTTACATAAGAGGATGAATAATATACAACAAAACTATTTTTGTCAACAATGTAACTTTGGTCCCTTTTAACAAATTCCCTTTCATATATAATAATATAATATACTTTACATCGTTTTCTCTACATCGTGGCACAAAGCAACCACGAATATGATTTATAATAATATGTAACAGCAACGTATGCCGAGATCGTGTTGGTCGAACCCGTTGTAGCTATCGTTGTCTACCACCCCACCGCCACTTGCATCAATGACGACTCCGCCATCGACGGCTAAGCCGAAACAGAACGATTTGCCCACGCGACCCTGGTACAGTGAACCCTAATCGCCGGTGTCTGCGGTGGTATCGACATAATTAGGCGGCGGGGTGGACCGACTCAGTTTGATACCAACACAAGCCGGATGTATAAGTTAATAACCTAACCAATTGTATAAGCACTAGACATTTTTTAATGTATACGGTTTTTTTTTTAATTCGTATTTTATAACGTTATAGATTCTGAGTGCGGAGCGATGAATGTATTGATTTTACAATGAAGTTTTTTTTTTATTTTTATTATTTGTTTCTGTAATTACTTTTTAGGACAGTAAAAATACTTAGATTTTCTTAAAATTTAAACTTCCCAATAGTTTTCAAAAGTGCCGGGAAAACAACATAAAAATGAAGGAAAAACGGGAATTTTTACAACACCAATTTTTCATCAATTTTGTTTAGGTAACTCTAAAAAAAATTACCGTATAAATTATACATGCATTTTCACTGGTTCTTTATATTAGTATTTCTATACTAGATAACATTTTCAAAATATTTTGATATGTTTTGAAGTGTTTACGGACATTTTTGGTATCAATTTTTTTTTTAATTTTTTTCCCTCGAAAATGTTGTTTGTATGGTAAAAAAGCTTGAAAGTTCAATACAAAGCTCCTAATATACGTATGTCTCAAAAGTCCAGTATCACCCTTAGTGACTCTGTGGAAAATCAATATATTTAAATGCAGTTTTTACAGTAATAAGTATGGAAATGCTGCATGATTGAATTGCAAAATATTCGATTTTCAAATTACCGAAAATTTTTTAAGGCAAATAAGTTTTTTTAATTTCCAAGTAGCCGTTTTGTTAATCGTTTTTTAAAACAGTTAAAAAAATATATACTACAATTTAATGAAAATCGACCAAGTTGGATAAAATTATTATTTTGCATTTCCAAAAATAATAGTTATGTCACCTATGTCGGTTTATGTGTCACCTAAGACATAGTTTAACACAGTACCGGATTGGTTATGTGAGATACCGAGAAAATCTTGTTGGACCACATAAACTTTGGGATGGCCATGTGAGTTTGGCCGAAAATAAATAAACGCGTATCAATTTTAGACGTGATTTTGGGTCAGTGAATATGTAAATATGGACCGCTTAGAAGTGAATATTTCGATGGACCTATTCATATGACATTAGCAAAATACGATTCGCATGCTTTAACCAGAAATTGGAACTCTGATTTTGTTTTATGACAATCTTATATAATTATTAGTGAAAGCTTTCAGTTACAAGATTAAAAATTTTAATTTTTGATAACCGGTATTTTGTATGTCAAAATTCATTTACAAAAAAAAAAATTGTTTATTCATTTTGATAATAAAACTGACAAAACTAAAACATAACTAATAAAAGTTTTGATTTTAATAGCACAATTTTTTTTTTATAAGCATTTTAAGTTCAAATTTTGACAAAACTTAACACATTTAAAATTTAATAATAATTTTTTGTTAAAAATTTAAAAAAATTTCAACTTTTATAGCTAATGATTGAAAATTCAAAACAAGTTTCCACGTAAATAGGTTATGTATAAATTATTTTATTCACCTTAGTATCATCAAAATATACTTCATAATATCATAGGCTGACTAAATGTTTTCGCTCAGAATCGTTTTTCTTATACAATAATATTATATCATTCAATTCAAATTTGATACCATCCATTAAACAGTGACCTACTTGTAACCTACTGTACAGCAGAGCACCTTTTTTCTTTAAATGTCAATAAAATTATTTTTGTTGGCTCAAAAATCTTGAAAAATTAATACAAGGCTCCTGATATATTTTTACAGTAGTAGCTTAAAAAATTAAAAATACATAGACTCAATTTTTATATGAGTATTTAAAGTTGGATTTGTGAGAATATTTATCAAATTTTAAATTTTAAAATGATTTTGTACTTCATAAATTATAAAATATTCAAATTGTATAGCTAAGGACTGAAAATTTAAAGCAAGGTTTCACATAATTCTGTATCCAAAAACTATCAAAAATATAAAAACACAGTTTTTTAAATATTTATTTCATGTTGAAATTTGGACGAAATTACATATTAAATAACCAAGTATAATGATTTTAGTTATTTTGTTATAATTTTATAATTTATTAATTCAACTTACCGGTCACTGTATGAATAATAAGTATTAAAGATTGGAATAAATATAATATAAAATACCTATCCACACTGACAAACTGTCTCCGCTCAGAATCGTTTTTCGTATACAATGATATTATATCATTGAATACAAATTTAATACCAGCCATTATACATTTATACGGTGACCCGCTTGTAACCTACTGTACAGCAGAGCGACATCCACTTTCCAATCTTTTTTAATTCTTGCTATTAAGGATTTATGTTTATGTTTTATAATTATTTACAATTCATGATGATTATGGTCGACACTAGTTGTTTTTATTAAATTCTATTATGTGCACTTATGTAATTAGTGAATATTTATTTAAATTATTTAAACACACATTATTTATCGAAATTTAAACAACAAGTATTTTTATTTTCTATTTAATACAGAAAATATTTATTAAATCACCAAAAGAATAGATATAATATTATATAATATTATTAACGAAGTTTTATTTCAAGAGGATGATTTGAAGTTTGGAAGTATAAATACAACCCTCGCCCATACTCCGCATACGTCAAATATTATATTGTGAATGTATGCATAGATGACACACCATGTCAGTGGTTTTGAAGGGTTCTACCACACCCATTATGTTTTGATGCATGCATCGTACATAAACAATAATAATATATGCAAAACATATCACTCGGTTGATGCAAATGCGTAGAAACGCTGGCTTAAGAATTTTAGGGGGGTTGGCCCCACGGCCAGATGACTGATTGGTAGGGACGTACGGCTAGTGATTCATTCGAAATTCTAAACCTATGACGTGTTTACTCACCCCTTAATCTCTTGGGTTGGGGTCGATCCTCTTAATATTGCCGAATCTATTATGGCATTTCATGTATAGGTAAATAGTAATAAACGAACCATACCCCAAAAGCATATTAAGCAGTGCAAACAATAAAGCCTGACAACATAATGATAATGAACTTGCCAAATATCATAGGCCAAACTTAGTTTCGACAAATAATAACTGAATTGTTTCATTCATGTAACCCAGCAGGCAGTAATCACGTATGGTTTATTATTCTGTACTTCTGTTAAACGATAAAAACTTATATTTAAAACCTTAATTCAATAAAAGTATATTTAATATTAATTTGTAATTTCAATGTATAAGTTACTTGTTCGTTCTTTGAGTATTTCTTGTTTTAACTAAGCTATTTTAATTGATGTATGTAATCATGAAGGTATACAGTAAATATTTAATTTGAGATGATATCAAAATATAATTAGTTGACTCATAGAATGAGAAACCAGAATTTCAAATTTGGAGGGGCTTGAGTTAAATATTATCTCATAGAAACAATGAAGGTGTATAAAATATTTAACATATTGTTAGCAAACAAAATTTTAATTACAAAGTAATTATAAAACAAAATAATAAAATGTGGTAGCAGTAACAGGTAGGTATACAAAATCAATGACATGTTATCGTAAAAATGTATAGGGGAACTAAAATGAAATACTTCTCTCTATCGAGTTTAACTAAGTCATCAGTAAAACTAACATGAAACATAATTGATCTGAGGTGCTTATGTGTTTATTGGTCATTCTCTTTATATCACCGATTGCCACAGGTGTTGGGTAAAGTGATAACGACTTGTGTGATTTTATATCGATTTTGTGAACCCTATGTGAATTTAGTATTAAAAGTTGGTATAAATATTAATTATTGTGTTGGTTATATGGTAATACATATTTTAATTATCCCGATTTGTAATTTATTTTACATTTTTTTATAAAATATTATTTTAATGGGTGATTAGATATTTAAGAAGCGGGATCAAGCTTCCAAATCCACTATGTTTGCATCTCATTATAAATGTCAACGATAATATATTTTTACATTGTAAAATATAATCTAGGCTCCTTGCAATAATTTTTTTCGGTTTAAAAACAATAATACAAAAATACTTATATTTATAATTTAACATTGTTTTTAATACCCACCAACCAATCAACTACCTACAATTAACAATCTAACTAGGTAACTAAATTGTATTGGCTAATAAATATTAATCAATAATAATAATATAATAGCATTTCAGATTAAAAGCATTATTAGTCTTACTTCAAAATTTTCAGAGATTTTTAAGATTACGTTCATAGCAATATTGTCAATAAATCACAGACTTGTAAGATGTAAATATATTATGGCGTAACGCTACATTATTCGTGCTTTAATTTCGTTAAATTTATCTGAACAATTTGAAAAATTCAAATCTATTTAATGTGTTATCCTATCAAAAATTAAATTTGAAAATTATTCTTACTCATTTACATTTCAATTTATTAATGAAAAAAATAATTAATAAGACTTTAAAAAGGAATTAGTGCGTTTTGTTTTACTCAGGTACTCAAAAATCATATGATTATTCTTAGGAGATTTTTATACATTTGTTTATTAATGTTTATAAATTATAACCTAAATAAAAATGTTTTAACTACTGGGACATTTAATATTTTCAAATTAAATTCACAAAATATGAATATGATATGAATTTAGATGGTGTACCTAATGAAACAAAAATTATTAAAATATTTATATACCTAGTATTATTTATAGAGTATGTTTTTAATTTATTTCATAAAATATAGTAATATGTGTATTTTTAACAACTATGCTAAATTGTTTTTTAAGTGGTAATTTTTACTGTAAATGTCTTATTACCTAATGTAAGCAATATTAATTTATAATATGATAAACCTGACTTTTATACTTTAAATAAAACCCCTATTTTGTACGAGTTCTTTGATGTAGGTTGTATTTATTTTAATAGGTATGTATATTGTAAATCATAAAATACTTAAGTTTTCTGAGCTCAAAGAGATTCATGAGTTAACGTTGTTTGTATTATAAACGTCTTATTATAAGTTCTAAAAATTGTATCTTGCGTGTTTATAATATTAAATTATCAAAATGCTTGTGTATAGTTTTTTGTTTAATATTTTTATGATTTACTATGATGGCCTCAAAATCTTCAGTTCCTACTCTTTTGATAATACCAACCCTCGAGCACACGTATACAATACTCTTTGATCAAGCATTTTCTTCGAAAAAAGGGGTCGTTTGGCCGGGAGATCCCGCACCGTTACCATAGAAACCCTCGTTGGTAGAAAGTTGTTTGTACGCACATGGCTTAGCAGCATCCCTCGATGTTATAGGAGCGGCGGTGGTGTAGTATTTTGTTTATACTTTCACTATCGCTGCAGGCTTTCTATATATAGCTGTACGTATGAGGGGTGAGTAGGTATTTTGATTGAATTTCTTCACGTTAACCTCTAGAATATTCGGCAGGGGCGCAGAGATCCTTTCTGAAAACTATAAGGGTGGCAGTCGGGAGGTACGATAATATATTACATATATGAATTTATAGTATAATATTATACACCCATATATTTATACCACCTTACACATATATACACTTCATGAACTTTCACTACCAGAAATTTTGAAGGCGTATATTATTTGAATAAAGGGGTGGCTCCACCACTGTAACATGACTCTACTATTAATATATAATTATGTTCTCCTTACAAGTCAACTCTTTAATTGATAATTATAATATGGTAAATATACTTCTAAATTTATATAGGTATCTTATAAAACGCTGCTAACGACATGTAGCTTATTAAGCTAAATAACTAGCATATTATTTTCGTCTTAAGAAAACATGTAATTAACAAACATTTCAATAATGCACAATAACAGTATTTGATCAAAAGTTTCCGAGATGAAAGTTGGATTATTATTATGATTTAATAGTACCTAAATAGGTATATAGTTATTTATTTTACTGTTTGTTATTTATTGCATTATGTGTCTTTAAGTTGTACTGCCATGTTTCAGTAGTGTTATAAATTTACTTCTGAAACTAAATTTTTATCGTGCATACTTCAGAAAAGTACTAAATATTTCTATTTCTGATTAACATAATAACATTGACTTATACTTATACTTTGTCTAATAGGTATACAGTTAACATTTAATTTGGAATTACCTACTTATCTAACTATATTAATTTTAGTAGAACGTAAATAATATTCTATCTTTAGACTATATGTAATTGTTGTTATTTTTTAATTTTAGTCATCGCACTCGGATTTTGACCATAATAAAGTGTGACAAATAACATGATATACATTTTAATATTAGTTGGTAGGTATCTTATCGTAATTCAAATTTCAGAAGATAAAAAGAAAAATGTGTTGATCAAATCACATGACCTTTAGAAAAATTATATTCAAGTTTTTATATATTATGGATTTTGGTCAAAACCATATTTTATTCTTATAAGTTATAATAATATAATTTAAATTTATTTTTAGGGCTAAAATATTATTTTCATCTGTTAATCAGTTTTCGTATGTAGACTTCAACCTTGTATCATTTTTAATGATTTTGTTTCTATAAACGAATCTTAAGTTATCTCATTATTATTTCAGATATAGTTTTAGAGCTTAAATTATGTTAATATATCATATTATTATGCCAACAGTCACAGTTAATTCTGTTGATATAACTGAAGTTTCTTGAAAAAAACATAATCGTTTCTACTATATTATCTATAGTCTATAGTAATATAGTATTGTTATTTAATCAATTTAAATGTCAGTTCTATAGTTTTAATATTAAATTATAATATTCTGTATTATAATTTGATCAATTTAATTGGTAAATGGGTGTGTTACCTATATTAAACAAAATAGCAGTATAATAATATAACACGTATTGTTACTGTAACTTATTTGAAAATTTTGCTGCATAATATTGTACCTATAATAATATGTATACACATTAAGTACCAGCATGTATTATGTTAAGTTTTTGAGTTGGATCACAATGCATTCGATCAATGTCGAAGAACAAAGGGTCGAACAAACATGATCGAAAGTCATTCGTACTTTCGTATACATAAAGCGTACTGTATAGCTGTTGAAATATCACAATATTGCCTATCACATTGATGTATTATAAATTGTATTATCATACCGTACCATGTAACCGGGCTTAACCGGGCTTAACTGTATATATATATTGGCAATGTGTCGAGCACAACATTATTGATGGGTGTTTTGTCCGTTATTTTGTCTATACCTATACTATTACGTGTTGAACACGAATTTTCGGAACTAAAAGGACGAAAGGGACTTCTCACTGCAGCGGTGTGGGACGGGTAGACGGTGGCACGTGGCCACCGCCGACCGCTCGCCGTGCCGCAGCTCGTGCAAGTGTGTGGAGGCTTCAAGCTCGGCGGGCGGAGATGGTGGGCGTCGCGCTCGCAGCCAATCGTGACCTCAGAGTAGGACGAGGGGAAGGTCTGCGAGCTTTTTCCCGGGTCGCGCTTCTGCGCACTGCGGAAAAACAACGCCTCTTATTCGCCACAGGCCCGTTTTATTATTATTACCCAGGGGGTGTACAGTTCACGCACGCGTATTGAGAGTCATAGGTATTCATCCTGCAGAGGGTTCGAGGTGGTACGAGCGCTGATTGGTGTGTGGACCCTAAAATTGGTCAAACGGCCGTCGGGCAGAGGTAAGTGGTGGTGTGCGCGGTAATTTGTCGCCGGCGGGTAGCTCAGAGGGCGGTTAGAGGGTGTGGGGGACGTGCAGCGCGTCTTCGGCGGTGGACGATGGTGGCAAGCGGGGTCTTTTTTGGAGTCGCCCGGGCCTGCAGAAACGGTATTTAAAGAGCTCGCTCGCCCGGCTAACGTCAGTCCGTCGCCGTCATTTCTCACTCTCTGTAGTTCTCTGCACTATTTCTCATAGGCGGCGGCGGCTACAACTTTCGACTTTAACACTTACACTTACGAATCGGTACCGGTGGTTAACCGCCTGGGTGCCTTCGAATCGCTATCGGGCTCGGCCGACCACCACTGACGATCAGTTCGAGGATGACAACGACTACAGCCACAGGTCTTGGGCAACTTCCGCTGATCCTAGTGGGCAACTTCCGCTGATCCTAGTGGGCAACTTCCGCTGATCCTAGTGGGCAACTTCCGCTGATCCTAGTGGGCAACTTCCGCAGGTCCTAGGGCCGCTTCTGCTACGCCGTCTGCCTGCCGTCAACCAGTCGCCTATTGGTAATGTTATATTTTTATTTTATATTATATTATAACATGTCGTCCCTTATTGCAATATACTATATAGATATATATCTTTAATCTTAAATATAATATAATGTCGTTAGTTTAGTTTCTAGTATTATTTATAGGTATTTTTATATTTTACACTTTATTACTTTTTAATAATATTATATACTTTTGACACTTCGGTAATAATTATATTTTATTTAAAATTATATTTCATTAGGTTTTTTCAACACAATTTTTATTTGCATCAAATTTTAACTAAGTTTACTTAATGATTTATAATAATATAAATAAAGATATTTTTTTTTGTACCACTTATATTTTTTAGTCTAAATATTTTTTTTCTTTCTTAAATTTGAATAATACATTATATTTTATTTTTTACTTAGGACTTTTTTCTATTTTTACATACTCAGGGTTCTTTTTCATTTTTTATTCTAATTTAAATATTTATATAGTATATTGCATTTTGACTTTAGGCACCTATACTCTATAGTATAACACTTAGATTAAGATTGCATATAATATACATTAAATAGTACCTAAGTATATTTTTAGTGTAGGTACCTGAAGAATGATATTTTTACTTTTTAGTTGGCAATAAAATTGGTATAACAAAAAAAAATTCCTTTGACAAGAATTTGTATAAACCGAAAATAATAGTAAAGAATATGAAATTATTAACTGTATGATATTATGTACCTGTAGTTATTTAAAAAAAATATTTCATTAATATAATATATTATACATTGTTTTGATCAAAATATAAAATATTTTAGTAGCTCTGATAATTAATTAAGGTAAATGTATAGATTATGAATTTGTATATAGGTAGTTAATTAAAAAAAAATTAAATACATTTTTATTACATTTATCGGTTGTAAATGTATTTAAGTAATAAAATATAAAAAATTAACTAGCCGGGACTTTTCTTAAATTTTAGTAATTTCACTTTATTCACCTATAATCTATATGATTTCACCATCTAAAATGCTTCGAATTTATTATCACACTAATATAGTGGGTAATCTATCACCTAAAATACAATTCTCACTGTATATTTAATTATATACAATACTTATATATTATGTACCTAAAAATAATTTTACTTATTCATATACTTTCTCCGCAGTAATTATGTACATATTATCGTATAGGTACTAAACAAAATTTTCGGTATCACTACTTGTTCAGTAATATCTGAAATCTACGCTTATTTTATTACAAAAAATTAATGTTACATTTACCCGAACTTATTCATTTTAATAATAATATATTAATATAAAGTCCGTGAGTATTGTATGATACAATAAAAATAATTGGATATAGGACATTTAATTTATTGTAAATTATTGTAATAACTGTACAATAATGCCTACCTATTTGAAATATAATTACTATAAGTGATAATAATTATTAAATAATTTTAAATACCTATAGTATATAATAAATTATTAATACGTTGTTATATTTTATCATAACATAATATGTTGTTACCCATTATCGTGCATCGATGCAGTCGATCGTGTTTCTTTGTTTGATTATATTTTAATTGACATGACAATGAGTATTAAGGGGGCGTCTATAATATATAGATAGGTACTTAATACTTTCGCTTTTCCTAGTGGCAAAGGAGGGGGGAGGAAACATGTGATCGGTGTACACAACTGTTGAAACCAATGGTTCTATTTACCCGTAGTAGTGCGAAGAGGGTTGGGAGAGAGGGGAGTGCGGGGAATTGGTGTCAGCGCAGGCGTTACACAGAATAGAGGGTGTGGCGGTGGAGCTTAGTGTGAGGGGGTGGAAAGTTGGAGGGGATTGACTGAGTGGAGGGTGGCTTGAGGCTTGGGTGGCCACCACCGTGGGAGTTCACGTCTCGCACCCGACAAACTTACCCCTCCACTCCCACCTTCTCATCATCAAGCCTTTATCTACCATAGCGTACTTTGCGATTACGTTGTACCCACTTTTTACCCAGTTTCGGTATGGATCTCTTCCAGTACAGTCTCGCCATATTATTTCTAAATTTCTATACCATGACATTAATATTATTATATTAAGATATCACACCCGCATGTGTACATAACATAGCAAAAACTATTTTTCGTTGGACATCTTTACCCTTTTTGTATTTGTAGCAGAATTACTAAAATTCCACAACGCATAGAGAAAAACTTTATCCGTTTCGGGGATTTTTTTTATCATTTGGATTACATAAATACATTTAAAGTTATCAGTTCGAGAACATTAGGTTTTTTTTTCATTTAATTATTAAAAATTATTGGTTAGAGATATAAATAAGAAATCAAAACACTAAGACACCGATAAAGTTTCACCCTATGCGTTGTGAAATTTTGGTTATTCAACTAACATACAGAAGGAGTACAGTGTTGTCCCGTACATAACAGTTTTTGTTAAGTATACATTTGTAAGATGGAGACAACACATGCGGGTGTGACATCCTCTTAAGTGCTTAGTGACCTTTATAGTTTCATATTTTCTATTTAATTTGACTGCTGCCGTCGTTTGAATTTATAACAATATTAATACTATAATATTACTATCACAGCCTGTCTACTCTATATACGACTACAATATGGTGGACTTGGTCAATATCGTGTTCATCTTCATGACATGTGTTAGCTGTATATATAACTTCGACTCCTACTACGACAACGCCTTTGACATTTCAACTAATGGGGTATCAAGTGAGGAATCACAAATGCCACTTGACCCACTTATGGCATACCTATATTGGTGTTGGGAAAACAGTTTTGTCTCTAAGGTTTTAATGACGGGGGTGAAGATGTTCGAAATTGTGTTCCTCTTATACGTTTTTCGAGGGGTTTTGATGGTGATATTCGACGTTTTGGAACAACCGCTCCACCAGTTACAACAACAGCAATGACAAGGCTGGTAAACACTTTTATTCCACCATCGTTATACAGCTGGTAAAATTATTTATTTTTAATATAATACCTAAGTTATAATAACATTATTAATATTACTTATACGGACTGTTATAATTACCGAACAGGTTGTAGGTATACATCTATCATCTATCATCTATTGAAATTGAAAACATATACATCGACATCACTGAATTATTTATTTTAACATTAAAAAGTTTAAAAAATCGTTTGTAGTGATTATGCTTTATCGCGAGTACCTATTATGTTACTGATAAAATTGTCATAAATTTATCCTAATACTAATAAGTTTTATTGCCGCATCGTTAACCTAAGTTTAATTCTCATACTGAATTTAATTCAAACATTTTAATTTTAAACCTATATATTACAAAAGTACAATACTGTTTATTAATATATATTTATATATTATATTAAAGGCACAATAATTATAATATAATACTATAGTCTATTTGCATTTATAATTGTTTTACAAGCATTATATATTTATAAACTTGCACAATAAACCAATATGGATTTTACGATTAGGTACCTATGTATAATAATATAATTTAATATATATTATTATATCGTCTTTCATTTACAATTGATTGTATTATTATTACAAGAGTTAACTTACTCGCTCGTACCTATTTACTTGTATATAATATAGTTTCTATGAATTTTATATAATGGTTATCGGCTTTATATCGACTAGGTTAACAGTGTATATAATGAAAGATTTATAAAATCTGGCGGTGAATTCCGTAATATTAAAATGGTTCAACCATTATAGTTGTGATTTTATACGAAGTTTTGAGTTAAAACTGTATAAAACATATTCTTTGCTGTTATCGCAGATTATATACTTAACGAATAATATATGATGATCTTATACAATCGATCATCTAATTATATGCGTGTGTCTGTTCATACATATTGCTTATTATAATATATATAATAGCATATAAATCAATGTTTTAATATATTAGCTGTGTAATAATATTACCTACAAGTCAAATAAAAAATATTTTCTCTTGAAGCTATACCTAGGTGTATATAAGCGATAGACTTATTATAGTACCTAAATATACCTGTTCTGCCGTGTTCAATAATACTACCAACCTAATCGATTTCCGCCCTACTCGGTTTCTCGCGGTGTGTTATTCGGCGATGTTACTGTTTTTGTGGTGAGATCGTGCGTAAGGTCTTCCGTGAAAGGTAGAGTGGTGAAAGAAGGAGTGAAGGTCGGGGAGGTCCCTGGGCAACTGTTGCGTTTTGTCACGACTCCGCTTTATTATAACAATCGAAGCGATCGAGGGATCGTGACCGTGTTCGAGGGGAGGAGTCCGGATAAACTCAAGAGGATAGTGGGGAGGGGAGTGCCCCACCGTTATAAACATCTAAAATCTGGAGGGGCGGGCGTGACCGCTAGAGTGCATTAGCGGCGAGTCTTCGAAATCGATCGAGCACCGGCGCGGCGCCACGGTGCCACACAGTCGCGCCGTTTCACTTTCATTCGTATTGTCGTCTCTGTCATTCAAGCGCCTTCTACACGAACGTTCCACCACCAAGTCCCTTGCTCACGTCTTGTCGCTCGCACGTACACGGCACACACTTTGTTCGATCTTTCAACACCGACGCCACGCGTTAACCGGTCCTACCACCGACAGCAGCGAAGCCACTGTATTCACTCAGGTACTGATTCAACAACACTCAGTGGTATAATATATTAATATAGTCGCGTCCACGAGGGCACCGTAGATGTTTGTGTAGACCGCACTAGTTTGATTTATTTTACCGTCCATACAATTCGTGTTAGAGGTAGGTGTATGGTATAGTTCTTGCCAATTTCCAATTGACAGTCGATTAGGAATCAAAGTTATCAACTGTGATATTTTTACGATGGATAACCGTCGAATTATCATTATTCGTCCATCCGTCTTGGCAATAATCTGGGATAACTTTCCATATGCGCTGCCGACCTTAACTTTATTTGCATACATCGAACTACAAATCTACCTTAACGAGGAATTCTGGAAGCTATTGAGTGAGTCAAATAAGACGAGCACTTTTCCATTGATCAACCGAAGTCAGGCCCACGACATCCAACTGACACCGGTGATTCAAAACGTATTGTTCATGCTTTCACTGCTGATCACAGGGGCCATATTGCATGTGATTTTGTTCTGCTTCTCGATCTTCGAAATTCGTCCCACTGATATCTTGGACACGGATTCTGAATCTGACTCTGACGAAATACATCATAGTGACAGTTATCACTCCGAAGATGAAGAAGAATACGACGTGGATGACGAATCTGATTACTTTCTAGCCTTTTTCTTTGATGGCGTATTCAATTTCTTATTCCCTGATGACGATAACAACAACAGTGACGAAGAGGACAGCAACAGTGATGAAGAAGGCGGCCACATAAATGAAGACGTCTACCGCCACAGCCACAACGTACTCGGTGTCGGTGTCATTAACCAAAGGTGGGCAAGTTAGTGAAAGTAATTTATTATCTAATCAACTAAAATATACCTATACATTCAAAATAATTTTATCGAGAAAATAACAGAAATGTTTATATTGTTATAGTAGTTACTTGGTTGTTTTATTGTAATTCAATATTAATATTTACGTATAAAATCATAAAAAAAAAACAATTTCAAAAAATGTTTAACTTGATGGATTATTTTTAAATCAACTGAGAAAAGCTAAGTTATTTCAACTGTAAATTAGCTTAGTTAAGTTCATAAGTTGATTAGAAAATTAAGTAACCCATTAAGTTAATAAAACATTAAAAAAATTAACTTTTTAACTAGTTAATGTCCAGCTTTGACAATAAAACGACCATTTAATCTACGTCGCACGGCCAGGTACAATCGTTATCACCGAGTTACTTACATATAATGTGGCAATACGTTTGTCAAAATCATTCGTTTATTCTGGTGGATTAGGAAAAAAAATATTTTATGTACTTATACTTACAATTTACATGCATTTTTTCTAACAAACTATATGGCATTCAGGTATTTAGGTTTCAATATCGGTTTTTCGTACGATATTATTGTATATATTATGTTTATTTTCAATACTAAAGACTTGTATAGGTATACGTTATTAATACTGCTCTTTTCATAACGAAATCGATGTTAATATATGTCGAGAAACGGCTTTTGTTTTTTTGTTCAAAAATGCGTTTATTGTATAGTCAATAACTTTTGTCACATTATTCTGTCACATAGGTATAATAATATGCAAAATCATTGGATTTTCATACTTTATCATGCGTTCGCATAACTGGTGAAATTATTTCAAAAAATTCAATTTTCATAGTACGAATATAGATTATAATTTCAATAATAACCGTCAGCGTATTATACCCATAACTTGTGAAATTTCGAAATCCGAACAATACCTAGGCATTGTTATAATAATAGTTATCATAATCACTAAACATTGAGTATACAGTTATATAGTTATCGCAGTGGTGACAAATGTGTATACGTTTGATTGTATTTTAGTTGGGATGTGTATTTGTGAGTAATTATTCTATGATTTAGGTAGGCTTGTACATTTGATAATATTTGTAATTGTTTGTAGCTGACAGTGTAATTATTAACATTAATTAATAGTCATTAATCATATTATTAATAAAATATAATTAATAATTATGTGTTATATATTATACACTATTAGTACTAGGTACACGTGTATGATATTGACTAGTTAATAGAGATTATTGGCAATACGAGGTTTCATAACTGTTATAACAACATTTATTATTTCATAATTGTTCATAACCTTACTGCGGGTTCTTAGTCATCAACTTCACGAAGGTATAAATTACCATAAATTATTATAGTAACCTCTTCGCTCGAGTACCAATTTTGAGTTCAATATGATTTAATAATTAATTATTTAGTAGATACATAATATAATATATACAATATACCATTCATAAATTACCTACATAATTACTTTATTTCGTATAGCTATAGGTACTGTAAATACACTATATTAATTATTACTGTGATGTACAAAGAACTTCTAAAATGTCTCGAATTTATCGTTATTAGTATGTTACCGATCAAAAAAATACCTAGCAATAACTTTAATACGAATAAATATATTTTCTGTAAGATATAACAATCTTAAAAAATATAAACATAAGTACAAAAAATTTAACATTTAATAAAAATAAACTTTTAAATTATATAGCTCAATCCAATTTAAATAATTGTACCTAAAATTTGTAAAAAACGCTTTGAATATCTTAAATAAAGGGGACATAATAGAAGTCAAGATCATTCTTTTGACATTAAAACCATGTTTTCACAAACAAAGTTTGTGTATTGGGCTGTGTGTCAATACCTGTTTACGCTATTAAATCCACATTTTTCTTCTCATTTCAATAAAGCTTGGTACAAAAAAAAACCGGACATATTTGTATATAATCATTAAGTGGATACCACATTTTTACGATAATATCCAATAAGTACCAATAATTAAATGTAAATTAAAAATGTTTATAGCTCACCTAAAAACTGAATTATCGTAAAAAAAAAGTCCAACAAAACACAGATAATATTTTTTCCATCAAGTTTCATAATAGGTCGATTCAATCTAATTTATAAGCAAACGGCATAAAACGTGAGTTTCTGAGCATAAATTTGTTATGTTCAGTATTTGTAAGACGTTGACAACACATGCGGGTGAGGCGTCATCTTAATCGTTAAAATCGTTAAAAAATAATTATCAACATACATAAGTACTTTATTATTTTCTTTATACTTTATACACTTAGATACAATAGATACGTCATAGATACAATCATTTACAAGTTTACAACAAACGTAATATAATATATCGAGCCCTATTAGCTAAAAGGGAGTAATCTAGTATTTTGGCGTAAATGAGATATTATTGGTATCAAAATGTTTCTAAAATTCTAACGCATCAATCTGTAAAATGGCTAAGCGACAATATAAACCTAAGCATGTCATTTTGTCATTTAAAGATTGGGTGAAAGCGACATTTCGTTTAAATAACTTCAAAATTGATTGTAAGTCACATTAATTTCGAAAAAAATACGTAAGCGACTTTGTTGGATGGAGTTGTGTAAGACTAATGTAAGCGCCATGCACTATCCACACGACAAAATGTTTGTTGTAAGCGCCGAAATTGAAAAGTGTAAGCACCATTGAGCTATATTCGAACATTTATTCTATTGTAAGCGACATAAGTTACACAATACTAAAAATATCATTTTTATTCTGTAATTGTATTTTCGAAATAATTTTTTTACAACTACATATCTGATTTTCATGAAAATCCATCAGATATTCGATTTTAAAAGTTTTTTTTAGTTCCTGTAAAAAATTAAAATGTCACTTACTCCCTTTTACCTAATAGGGCTCGTATTGTATGAATCACAATAATCATCGTTTATTCTGATTCGAGAACAGTGCTATAGTACTGTAATAGCCTATATTCTAACGTCGTCGTGACCCAGATGTTAACATTTCCACTAACATACTACCTATTAGGTATCATGAGTATAGTGCGTAGTATAAAATGTATACTACACAATACGCACAAATTTAATGTTTAATGTATTAATATATACCAATTTTACATTTTCGATTACAATACAAACAGTGGCAATATTTCGTATCGTCGTCCTCACTATCAGTGACCGATGTTGGTAGCTTTGATGTTTCCATTGCTTGTTTCTTGTGCATTCTAAAACCGTACCAAAAATGTCACATTCTCACGACCCCTGCAAGATAAACATCTCTCTGTATAATAAAGTAAAAAACAAATCCTTTTATGTCGTTTTCTTGTATTTATCACCTAACAATTTCTACCTGGAACGCAGACCATAATATTATATCTAGTGAATGAAGTGTCTGCCACCAAAACCAAAACGATAAAATACCTAAAATAATTTGCAATAGTAATGCGACTTTAAAAATATAAAAAGCTATGTAAATATCTATAAAATAAACCCATAAAAAAATGTCCTTTTTGCCAATGAAATAAAATAAATAAAATACTATAACATTTCATATCATTCGAACCTAAACTCGCTGATAAGTAAGAAATATAAAATTTTAAAAAAACTTAACATATTTATAGGTAACTATAAATGATACTACAATACTAATTTTAAACTACGGACATTTTATTTAAGCACAATATAATATGCATTATTATAAATGATTAATATCATCCTTACATATTATATAGCGTAATATAATAGAACACTGTTTAGTTAGGTTCGAAAAGGTTTTACAAGTTTACAACAAACGTAATATAATATAATTTTATTTCAAAAGTATATAAATTAAGTTAATTTTTGTCAGAAGAATAATGTAAATTTTCGAATGAGGTTTTTACTTTGATGTATCATTTTAAATTTCCCCAGTAATTTTCTTGAGCGTAAATAAAAAATATCTAATATACCATATTATTATGTATCTGGATTTATGATTTTGACTCTAAAAAGATCTTTACAATAGTACTTTATAATGTATAATATTATGCAAACAAGATTGAAACATTAAAACAAGTGCTCCAAAAAATAAATATAATTTAAAGAAAAAACAAAAATATAACCATTATGTATAAACTAACTTGTTTTTGTTTTAAAATGGGACACAGACAATTCTTTACACTCTATTAAGGGACTTACGGTTTAATCACTATTTAGGGAAACAAGACAGGTTAATAACGATTGGCTAAATACGTGACTAAAGAATTAAGATTTAAAATGTGGTAGCGTGATTATTGTATAGTATCGCATTATCTTATTATAATATTATACGTTATTTAGCAAACACAATAGCGGGCGATTTTAACCCACTAAAGTTTAGTTATACAATGACCATACTAAAATACGAATAACTTTTAACTTAACATATAAAGTGTAAACACCTAAAGAAGTATTCTTAAATTTACTAGCTGTTTAAAAATATGCATGGATTTGGAATTGTAATTAATAAACTATATCAAATAAAAAAAATAATAACTGTTATGAATTCACAACATACTTAAAGTTTCTTTTCTGGATTTACTCTGAGTTAATTTACAAATTATTAAAAGACTATGTGCACTATTATAACAACCTATTTAAATGTTTTTAAATTTAAATTTTCACTGCAGTGTACAAAATGTCTAAAACTCCATTCTCCATTAATAATTAATATAAAATATTGACAGGTAATTTGTAATTATGTTTAATTTATTTCTGTTTTGATGTTCTGGTTAAGACAGTCAACTAATTTTACAACATACTTACCATGCTTTGAAACAAAGCATTAAAACAGTAAATACACACTAATTATACATTTATATTGATATTTATTTTTGATTATTCAAAAATATTTTCATCTATTTCGTTTCGCGTCCTATACACATTACTGGAGTACGCCTATAATTTAATAATATTATAATAAATGAATAAGCAACAAGTTTAAAATTATATAATATATATATATTACTAGGTGGACTGTTTTCTAACTAGTAGGTACATTTAATTTGTGATCATAGCCCATAGGTACTCTATAATCGCTAAATGCTGATACATGAATAATATAAATTTTATTATATTTTTAAATCATTATTATTTTTGAATGAGATTTTTACTTTGATGCATCATTTTTAATTTCCTCAGTCATTTTCTTGAACATAGAGAATAATTATCTCATAAACCATATTAGGTATGTGTCTGGTTTTTTTTATTTTTGCAAGTTGGCAAATTATAACGTTACACTAAGTTAAGTAGGTTTTTGGAACTTTTCCCTAACTTAACGAGTGAACGATATAATACCAGTAACTTTTAATTTACCTTAACTTTATTATTTTAAAATAACTTAACTTAAAGAGTCAATTATCTGGTTTACTTTCATTCAAATTAACTTTTTCTTAATAAGTTTTTTTTTTAAGATTACCGTGTTAACTTCAAGTTAATTTTATTTCAAAAGTATATAAATTAAGTTAATTTTTGTCAGAAGAATAATGTAAATTTTCGAATGAGGTTTTTACTTTGATGTATCATTTTAAATTTCCCCAGTAATTTTCTTGAGCGTAAATAAAAAATATCTAATATACCATATTATTATGTATCTGGATTTATGATTTTGATTATGATTTAAATATTAATTATATTCATATTTTGTTTTTAGTTATTCAAAAATATTTTCAACTATTTCGTTTTGGGAATCCTATCTATACACATTACTGGATTACGCCTATAATTTAATAATATTATCATAAATGAATGCTACGAGATTAAAATTATATATATTTTACTAGGTACACTGTTTTCTAACTAGTAGGTACCTATAATTTATGATCATAGTCCATAAGTATTCAATAATCGCTGATACATAAATAATATAGGTAATGCCTACCTATCCATAATTTATAGTTTGTATACCTACATATTTTGAAATCTCTGTTTGGTATGCAGATAATCTATATCTTTTTAAAGTTCTATTATCATGTGCATATATGGGCCTATATTACATGATTATTGCAATTCTCCATACTAATTTTCGTTATGTAAATAAATATTATGTTTAAAATATTCAACAATCAGTATTTCTATATTTTTGAGCATTTAATTTTAGTATAGTATCACACATGCAGATTAAATACATTTATTATAAAAATTCGGCTCCAAAAATTAAATATGAATAAATAGGAATATATGTATAATAAGTAATAATATTAGCACCATCTATTATATAGCACTATAAAATGTATTTGAAAACTTACATAAATGAATAAATATACTATGTATAAAATAAATTAAAAATTAAAAAAAAAAAATCTCCAGTGTTTCGAATATCAATATAACGTCATCATTGAGTAGATTACTGTAAAGTATATTGTACGTGTTAAATTTGAAATCATTAATTAATTATTGTAGGTATTAGACAAAAAATAATCTGTGAAAAGACGGTCTAGTATGATATTTTTAAAGATATTTTACTAAAAAAATATAATATATTGCAATACAATAGTAGGTACCTAATTAATTTTTTTATTAGTATACGGTGAACTAGTGTTGCCAAATTAAATTGCAACAATTATTACGTGATAATTATTATTATAATATCACTAACGCTTATTAACTGTGTTAACTTCAAGTTAATTTTATTTCAAAAGTTTCTAAATTAAGTTAATTTTCGTCAGAAGAATAATACAATTTTTTGAATGAGGATTTTACTTTGACGCTTCATTTTAAATAATTCCCCTAGTAATTTTCTTGAGCATAAAGAATAATTATCTAATAAACCATATTATGTGTCTGGAATTTTTTATTTTTGCACTAAGTTAAGTTAGTTTTTTTTTAAAATGTTCTCCCTAACTTAACAAATTAACGATAAAATACCAGTATCTTAACTTAACTTAACTTTATTTTGGATTTGACATATTTATAAAAGAGGTTTATTAGGTTTCTGTAAAACGATTTATTATGAACCTTGTAATCAATTTTCAAGCCTTGCCCATAAAATATTAACATGCAATTTTGAACTAAAAAATAGTTTGCACACTTTTGTAATTATTGATGTATTTTCTTGAAATTTGCACTTTAAACACTATTAGGTATGAAATAATATTGTAAATTTATATTTTCGGTATTTTTAAATTGAGAGTACGCTACGCCCACATGTGTTGCCTCCGTCTTACAAATGTACAACATAGCAAAAACTGTTTTTTCCGGGAAAAAACCGAGAAGGCTACAGTCATAACAAAGAAACTAAATTTTCACCACATAAAAAGAAGAACGTTGGCTGTACAAGTTAAGAATAACTTATTGTAACTCTCACTCTACAGTTTCTTGATCTCGTTGCCGTTAGGTCCGTCGATCTCGTGGCTTCCAACCACGGATTTTGAGTCAATTTTTATATTATATTATATTTCATATTAATATAAATTTAACATGTACAACTTTATAAAATGTGCTAGCACAGGGAGAATTAACGTCAGGTTTTGCATACTATTCGGTGGGATACGGATAAAATAATTATTTTAATTTTCAACTATGACTATATCATCGCGAGATGTTTTAGAAACCTCATATTGCCATAACTCATAATAACAAATTATAGACGTATAATAATAAATAATGTATAATA
This sequence comes from Macrosiphum rosae, assembly GCA_016617965.1. Taxonomy (NCBI): domain Eukaryota; kingdom Metazoa; phylum Arthropoda; class Insecta; order Hemiptera; family Aphididae; genus Macrosiphum; species Macrosiphum rosae. Next base: position 38,849 of record WHPZ01590842.1, read on the forward strand.
TGATTCCCATAACGGTCGCGCCATCTGTGGAACACCTAACAGCTCGTCGGCGGCACATAACAACGATGATAATAATAATAAATAATATTATTATTATTATTTGTTATCATGAAATGTCGCGTAACTCGTAAGCTGCACCACCCTCGCACAGCGGCGGCGGCAACCCTCCCGATCGATATTTCGCCGCCGCCGCCGTTCGTTTTTCTGTTATCAAATTATTATTATTTACTGTCTAGCGTCCTTTCGGCGGCAGTTGTAGACGACGTGTCTCCTCGACGGTTGTCGGGCGTTGTTTGCCGTTGCAAAAATCACGCGATTTACGTAAATAATAATATAGAGTTATTGTAATATCCGTGTGACTGGTGTAGTGCGTCGGAAGATATCGATATTATTTATTATTTACAACTCACCATTTAATAATAATATAATAATCTTAATTTCTTATTGGCACACTCCACGCGGACACCGTACTATCACAACTATAGGTATGTACCTACGCGAACCGTGTGATGGTCGTGAATCATAATAATTTATTTTGCCATAATAATATTATTATAGCCGTCATCGACCGTTTTGTTTTATAATAATAATTCGTCGCAATAAAATATTATTCTATCGATCGGGGGTGTGTTTGTGTGTAAGTATAATATGTGTATGTGTGAGTGCGTATGTGTGCGACCGGAAGACGTCTGTGAAAATTTAAAGTAAACACCACTCGGCGTGTACGTTTTTATTCGTCACAATATATTATTCGCGTACATTTCGACTCACAACAATTTTCACCAATTTGATTACCACCGTTAATGCTATAATATTTATTCGGTCGTCCGATCGGTATTTGCAAAGATATATTATTAATTATTATTATCCTTCTTGTCGTCTGCAGTTTATCGTCCCATACCTGTTCAAAATAATCGATGAATCGATGAATATTTTATATTACTTGTTAGGCCTGTGTAAAAAAAACTATTATCTAGTTGGCCTATTATATTGTTGCACTAATATCGCATGATGGATCACGTTACCAAATTGGCAATTAGTATAAATAATGTTATTTTAATCTTATTCCTATAAGAGTTTAAGTCAAACGCTTTGTTTCGCATATATTTACATATTATTATTTGAACGATAGTCGTTATCTATATACAATGTTTTGCGTCGTTATGCTCATTTATATGATTATGTAACATTTGGTGCCTACATTTGTTGAATTTGAACAGACTTTTAACAATTGTTGGAAAGAATGATTATTAATTTTCGTTATCCAATTTCATTAAATGTTTAACTTCAAATGGTAATACACGTTGATTTTATTTGTTAAGATCTTATATTTACAGTTTTTCATCTATTATGTTTGTGTTGGTACACACTTTATATCTATACACATTTAAACATTTTTAAGCTTTAGCTATAACATAATATACTGTATATACGATATTTTAGAAACTATTTAAAATAATTTATTTTAGGTACATTAGTATAAATTATAATAATTCATACAAATGCGTTAAAAATGACACCGTCAACTACCTTGTTAAGTTTAGATTATAAAAAAATATGTAAACAAAAAACATTTACTTTTAGTATTATTTCTAAACCCATTTTTAATATGACATGTATATACTAACTCAATACCTAGTACTTAATAATATAATATTTATTACTATAGGTAGAAACCTATAATTATATGTATAAATAAAAAATAACATATTGGAATAAACTTAATTTAATACTTGCACATTATTTGTATAGATACATATTTTCACTCTATTAGTTTAAAACAATGAAAATTTGAAATCATATTAGTACGCTGTACGATCTTATTTTATTCAATAAATATTTTTTGGAATTAAAATCTACCATTGGATTAATAGGTATTAAGTTGTTTATTGTGCTAAAATTAAGGAATTGAATATAGTCTGTTAATAGTATAAATATAATCCAGTCAACAAAACTTCAGTAGGCTATTACAATACGTAGTATCTAATTACATTTGTATAATACTACTGTAATATTATCGACTATTGTATATTCGTATCCATAAACTGGTCTTGTGCATTTCTTATATAGTTTTTTACACTGTAATCTAGTATCGAATTTTCAATAGAAATATCATAATTATTGTGCTTGTAAATAATTAAATAAAACAATTTACAATATCAATATTTTTTTCTATTAAAATAAAGCATAATTATACATTTTGTAGGATTTTTCAAAATAAATCTTTTCTTAAATAATTTTAATCCGAAAACAATCGATTTTCTACAATCTAAAGTTAAATTTATTTCGAAAAGATGAAAGATAATTCAATATGTATATGCACACGATTTCGGACACAGATGATGTAGGTGCGTATTATTTAACATTTCATATTATATTTTACGTAATATTTTCAGTGTTAAATGGCGTTATTACATGCACGTTAATAATAATTGTTAGTAATATAATATATACTAAATATATGACTCATTAAGTAAAGTTATGCCTTCGTAATCACGATAATTAGATTTAAATTATTGATGCCTATTTTTACTTTTTTACGCACTTGCCATTTGAGTTTTTCAGCACACACAACCTATACTATACTACACACAAGCATAATTTTATAACAATATTATACTTGATTTTTATTATTTTTTTTTTTTTAAAGCTTGGACTGCTATATTATTATTTTGTATCGTAAACTGTTTTAATTGTTACAAGTGCTTGTTTTTGAGTTGGTAGCTGTATTTTTATTAATTATTATTTGGGCTAGGACGTATATACAATATAAAATACTTACTAAGATATGCAATGAAATTATCAAAAATTTCCAAACAATCAATAACAGAAAGTGAAGTATATTTCAAGTTTATTATTGATTAACTAAAAACACAGGAGTTACTTTTTATGTTAACTTAATAATTTTAATTTTTGACATAACTTTCAAATTGATGCATGGTATTTTTATTAGAGTAGGTATTACTTTCAAATAAATGGATATAATTTTTTATCGTTTTTTTAAATTGTATCACTGATCTAATGAAATTTTGATTAATTATCAGAATAATATAAAATGACATCTAGTGTTTACATTATTATACATTCATTCAAATATTAGTTGAAAACGCCACAAAATATGTAATTTTCATGTTTACATATCGAGTTAAGATAATGCAATAAAATATCCATTATGCATTTAATCTGAATATATCAAATTTACCAAAATTTACCAAATATAACCAAATTTGTAAAAGTACGCTTCAAAAAAGAAAAACATACCTTTACATATAAATCCTAGCCCTAAATAAAATATTTTATTTTTTTTCGCATGACCTCAATGGTCATCATTGTTGATCGTGTTTTTTACATTATTATTTTTTTTTATTTCAAAGCAAATGAATGAGCCTTGTTTTGACTTTGGTGGACAAATATTTTTACGCATTTGTGGTTTATTTTATATTGCATTATGTTTGCATGGTTAACTGGAACTTCGGCTTGGTCTGAGTATCGACTTCGAAAATATGAATATTAAATAATCAAAACGTTTTTCCGTAAGTATAGATATTCCGGCGGCGGCGGCGGCAGTAGCAGCAGTGGTAGCGACAACTCGACGCCACAGCCACCACTACCAAGATCCGAGCACGCGACATCCAGACGCCACGACATCACTGTCCGGGACGATCAACAACAATATCGTCACCATCCGTGATTACCAATAACAATACTACATCCAACATCACCACCACAACCAACTTCAACACAATCACCACAACTGCCACTACCACATAAACTACCACAAACCAACAACACTAACACCATCACCCCCGCCACCACCGACTGACAAGACAACACAGATATCGCAATGCAGGCGTCCACGTCGCCCGCATTCACCCGTCGGCGGCCGTCCGCTTTGCACGTGGATGGCGTCGGAAGTCAGCGCACCACATCCACAACCGCTTTTTCGTCCGTTGACCGTCTGCTGGCGGACATCGCGTTCCAGCGCCAGAGGGAACGGCAACGCGTGGCCACGAGCGGACGGCAGAGCCGACGACGCCGTGAAGACGGCCAACGTCCAGCTGCAACTTCGGCCACGGGTAAATGTCTTACATAATATTGTATGCATTTTACTAGATTGGTGGTGGGTTTTCCATAATTTTTTTACTAATCAACCGTTTTGGTGGGCTTAGTCACGAAACGTGTTCTGAGTGTACTCACCGGATGTTGTCACTAGTTCCCGGATGGGTGACCGCCCGGGTTTTAATGACAAATCCTTGCCACACCTACGCGTGTCTGAACCAACTGCACCCTCCCCCACAGTAACAGGCTAATGACCTAAGTTGTTGAAGCCTTAATTCCGAAAATTAAAATTAAAAATTGTTATACATACGTGGAAGTAAAATACAGTCGTTATACTGTAGTGCCCTCATTAATTTGAACTTCAGTGCAATTCAGTGATGTTCTCTAGTGATTGTTCGTATAATATACCATAGTTCCGAGTTACGGTTGATTGCTTTCTTATAACATTACATTTCTTATATAATTAACAACTATTTAAATTCATTTTTAGTGCGCCCTGTAATGTAATGGGTATACACTTAGTTGTAAACTATGTGTTGAGGCCTTGAGGGATATAAAAAAATTATAGGTAATTATACAAAATTGCAACATTTATAGGCAGTTTGCCGACCCGCACACATTTGTTATTGCGGGCCTAGCCGGTTCACTCGTTTTTAAACTAATATTTTCGGTTTCGTTCATTTCACGCCTTGTAATGCTTTTCATTTTAATTATTTTAGAAGGAGCAGCGACTCAAACTGGAGTAATATCCACAGGATCTGAGATCGACGACGAGGCGGCCTCGGCGTACTGGTGGACAGACGTATTCCTCCGATACTTCGTGTTCGACGAGGACTGCACGAGGACCTCCACCACGGCCGACTCAGATGATTTGTTGTTTTTCGTGCGGCGCCGGCGAAATAAGCGCAAGTGCACTAAGCGCCGACTGTCCTCACAACGTCGGCGACGGGTAAGGATGCAACGATGCATATTATACATGTACATAATATCCATAACAAAGGACTAAGATATCTTAGTCCGTGTCCATAATCCATCGGGGACGTCTTCAGATCAATTACATGAGGGGAGGGGGCATTTTAGTTTTGAATACCGCTTTGCTAAACAAAAACTTAATATCTATATATGCTTATATAGTCTATATGTTTGAAGTTTGTATCAACGGTTTGTATAATCAGTGTACAAACAATTAACAACATTTATAAAACGTATCTATCTATTAGCAAAAACAGAAAATCTCACCCCCTTCGCCCCCCTCATCAGGGACGCCACTGTAACCCATCCATATCTGTTTTATTATTTCGAATTCCAAAGTAAAATTGTGTATGTTATATAGTTTAGACGTTTAGAGATCTTATAATATTATATTATTACAAATTGACTACCACATTACCACATTAATATATTGGTAAAGTTTTAAATGTATTGGGATTTATTATGCTCAGTGATAAAATGTTATCTTAACAGACTAAAACAGTCACAAGTTCCATACTTTTCATTAAATCAATCTGTCTTATAGGTAGGTACGTTTTTGATACTCTGTTTACTCCATTAATTTAAACTTTGAAGATATAGAATAGATATAGAATTATTGTCATCAAAAAACGTCTTTGTGTTCCGTCCAACTCGTCAGTTTGATAATTTTTTTTAGTGCTATACGCCTATACGGCTTTATCACAATAATATGTGTATTAATGGGATCATGGGAACAATATGCTACTTTGGTACTATATCACCGTTTAATAGAGCTCGCCCGCAGTTAGATATATGATCGTAATATTTTCGATTTTTCTTTACCCGCTCATCTTGGCGTATAGGTCACTTACGACACCCGGGCTTACCGAAAACAACAGCACAACCAACAGCAGCAGCAACAACAGCAGCAAAAGCCGACCATGTTGCCGATCGGCGATCCGGCCGTCCTATGGCGGCACACGGTGTGCCTGAACGCCATCGTCCATCGGCTGCGGTACACGCTCACGGTGGCCGTGTGTGCGCGTGTACCCAGGAAGGCAGCTGCCTCTGCCTGTTTCGGCGGCTTCGACGGATCGCGAGAATTCGTATCAGCCGAAGGGCAAGAAGACTGCGAATACGACCTGCAGCTGCTGTCGCGCCACGTACACGTCAGTGTTTATTGTCTCTCGGACTTAATGCATTGTTTTGACGTGTTTCTTATATTTCCTAATCAATTTTTTAATTGTTGATTGTTTTTTTTCTTTTTTGGCAAACGATGTTGAAACGAGCAGACAGTGTACGCATCGACTAGTGGTCGACGTATGGACGCGGCGAAGGGACCTAGAGAGCGGCCGGTATACCCCGCCTTGTGTTGGGCCGTCGACGATTTCGCCGAGGTAGGTACTATATATTATGTTGTCACCATTGATTATGAATACTTTAGAATTATATATCAATGGTTATCACTTATCATGCAAAGTAATATTTTAAAGCGTATAATTTTGTCAACGATACCAGTGATACCAGATGTGTATCATATATAGTGACGCACAGTTGTAAACGTTTAATATTTTATAACTTGCTTATATTTTCGTTTTTAACATAAATTCAGTATTAGAATAGTTAGAAATAGTTAACTCAGTCGACATGTTTTTCAGATTTCTATTGATAAATTAATTTCGTTCAAACCTTTTTAGAAATATGATTCTCTAATAGTATAATAGTCTATTACAATTTGATTAAATTTCAATTAGAAAAAAAAATATATAAGTATGTATTTAAAATAATTTTAAATTCAAACACCAAAATATAATAATTATAGTGATCTCATATTTTGTTAATTGAGTTTTGTTGTCAGTTTCCTAGTGAATTGTATATACTTTTTAATTGTCACTAATAATATTTAATAATCTCACATCGTCTTTGACACAGGCTTTCCGCACGGTGGTTGTACGCCCTGGACAGACAGTGTGCGCCGAGCTGGTGGCAGTTTGGCCAGGTCCGGAAACCATCGTCGAAGAATACCTCAATAATGACATCGAAGACTACAACGACACCGATGAGTACGATGTGGATGGTAGCAATAGCAACCTGTTCGGTCGTAATAAATCCGTGCCCGTGAAAGTACAACAGAATCTAAACAGAGCTGTTCTGTTCACCGGCGCCGTCCCTTACGCTGCGGTGCGCGCAGCATACGAGTGCAAGGTAATTAGATTAAGACTTACCATTACAACCCAATTTTTTTGTGTAAAAACGCCTCTACGTAGTTAGATTTTCATTTTTCTTAAAATGTCGTTAAACTTGTCAAAACCCCTAAAAAACGCGGATGAAACATTTTCCCAAGTTTTAAACTTGGGCAAAATATATTGGACATCATTTAAAGAACGAACCTAACCCGGCTTATTCAGTGTGAAGGGAGGAGAATAATTAAGAAAAATGTATATAATTTATAGTCTCATGTCTCATGTAGAAAGTGTATCTATCTATAGACTATATTATCGTCACATAAGTAATGTTTGTACTTAAATATATGAGCCTGAATCTCTGTACTATTCGTTGTCATCGATAAATAATTTATAATACTTGCTGAAAATTCTGAACTTGTTTGATGTACTTTTAGATCGATTAAACTCATGAGCCATCACTCATTTCAATAAGCAAAATTCAAAATTTTTACAACACCAGTTTTGCTCACCCATAATTTCTGATTTTGATATTGTCCTCGAAATTACTTTTGATACTTTGTTACGTAACAACACTCGTGTTTAAGACTTAGTGACCATGACCTGTTCACAGATGAGCTTGTACCGCGACGCGGAACGCCAACGAAGGAAACGGCGGCGTCAACAGCAACGGAAACGGGGCGGCAAGAAATCGTCTCTAGGCGCCGCCCTGTCCGCATCGCTGACGGCTCTGTTCGTCAGTGGCAAAGACTCTGCCCCGTCGTCAGACTGTGGAGATAACGATTATTATTACGGTTCTGCGTCTTCCGCCAACGGCACCGTCGCCGATGCCGATCGCGTCGAGTACGTGACGGTGCGTGGCTGTCGGCCGAGTTGTGACAACGACGACAGCGGCGGTGGCGAATTGTCATCGGACGAAGAAAATCCCGACGCAGACGACTTCGACTTTGGCGACGTCAGCGTCGGCGGGGACGACTCCTACGACTACACGAAAGGCCTGGCCCAGATGGCTGTCACGCTCGGTAAGTACAAACGCCTTTTTTTTTTTACAAAGAGCTATCGTGTTACGTCAGTGTTTGTGATTATAATTGTCATTGTTATCATTATTCTTATCTTCATTTTTTTTTATTTAAACGTCAAATGAATATGAAAAGGAGAATTCGTACGTTACGATTTTAACCCAAAATTCCAGATTTGTAAAGATGAGATCTGAATATAGGAGATAATATCAAATACTTGCTTATCTAAATCAATTGTTTTTGTTCTTTGTAATCTCGAATAGGATGTGTTGCATAGTTAGGAGGTAGATACACCTATCAAAAAAAATACCCAAACGTGTTATTCGTACTATGGTCAGAATACCATATATGAACTGTCTTTAGATAATATAGTTCTCGTACACTTAAATATTTTAAATTATAAGAATAGTTTTATAACAATATTAATGAAAAATATCATTATGTAAAATATGAATATTTACTCATAATATTATATACTTTTAATACACATAATATGGTGGATGGTTCATTTTTAAATGGATTCGAATCGGACTTCTTTTTATTAAATACCTTATACTAAATCGATCTAAACATGGAATATGGATTTTTAAAACCGGTTTGGATGATTTGTCTTGAACGTTTTAGATCCTATTGTCATAGTGGGTAAGGTTGTGATATTCTGAAACCCAATTATACCTAATTTTTCATTCCATATATATTTTTTTTAAGGCGCTTTTTGGATTTGTAGTATTTCAGATACATTTTTTATGCATGTCATTTGGTAATTTTTCAAACCGAATTTGTGTGTATGCCTCTATTTATGCATGACGTTTTCCAGGTTAATATCATACTAGCTAGGTACTATAATGTCATAAAGTATTTTTCAAGTGGAATGTCCCAATACGTTATTTCCAATTTGTAATATTTTGCACTCACTCTTCAGTAAAAATAAAAACTTATATAGGTATGTACATTTTAAACAACACATTAAAATTACAGCACAATACAATGTATGAAATGCGCACAATTGATTTAATCTGGAACGAATACTTTGTGGTTTTTTTTATTATTATTTATATACACTTGGGAAACGCATTTCAGTATCTATTATTAAATATATTATTAAGCTTATAGTGTCTTAACTAACTCAATAGTACTAAATAATAATAAATATTTAATTGTGATTCGTACATAATAATTAGATAGGTAGGTAGCACTGTATTGAATAATTGCTATCTAAATTACCTAATGCATACACAGGTATTTAAATATTTTTAAATTATATTTGCATCACTATAATATTGTGAAAATTACAAACCACCCATTTTGTAAAAGAACTCTGCTTAAAAATAAATCCAATGCATATCCCAGCTCTAAAAAAATATAAAATATTATATAAAATTATATAAAATTTGAATGATGATTATTATATTATTATAATAACGATAAACATCTAGGTACCTGGTACCTGTATTATTATATTATACGATTTTTATTTATAAACGGGTAGGTACACCCTTTAGTAATAACAGTACAGTAAGTAGAATCTCAATTTGACAAATATAACAATGAAATTAAATAAGTATTTGCTTTGGGGATTTTTTTCGTTGGTGTTTAGGCCGGGGACGAACGATGACTTCGGTACATATCGAAATGTTCGTTCTATTTATGGTCATAAAGGGATGCGCTGACAACGAGCTTATTTTCGCCCACCACCGGGTTTGTTTTTAAATGGACTAGAGTATAAATGTTTCCCCACGAGGTACCAGACCTTGAAAAATTAAACAGTAGGTATATTGAGTTTATTAATATTTTTTTAGGATATGTACGATAATGTATTTGGTTAATATTCTATACGAGTTTTACCACTCAAAGTCCCACGTGTATATTTTATAGTAATTTGCGCCGTATTGATATTTAACATCAGAGTAGTAATATCCATAGTAAGGTTTCAAGTACGTGTATATATACTAGGAGCAGTCACTGCTGATAGTTCACAATCTATGGAAATAGTGTTCGGGAGAGTCAAAACCTGCACTCCGTACAGAAGACGACACTATGTTTTGTGATCTTCGGGTGGCGCTAGGACGACCAGCCGCTATCAGCGGAGCTATAATCCATAGCCCAAAATCCAAATATGTACACCTTAGTAAGTATCTCTGTGTAATGTATATTGTAGTTGTAGACTTAGTGTTTCGCCAATGCATGTGAATGTAGGTAAAACCGTCGTAGCGTATTATATAGTAGGTAATAGAGAAACAAATACAGAAGTGTCACATGATATTTTAGAGTTGCCTTTGATTATCGTCGGTACTGCTTTTTCTCATAAAAAAATGTAAAAATGTTATCTTTAATTACAAAATGCTCTCCCATACAATACTTTGTCTATACACAACGGGAACTGTGAACTTCTTCCGCCACTGCAAATGTTTGACCTAAAAAGTTAGTAAAATGTTTGATAATGTAGAATAGCCACTTTAATTTCATAAAATATTTTTGAATTGGTATAGATAGATTATTAGTTGTTTTTTTGTTTTAGTCATAAACACGGTTTTAACAGTTCTTACTCCATATTTTGATTAGAAACATATATTTTAAAATTATAACAAATTTATTTGGAAATAATTTAGGACATACCTACCTAATATTTATTTTGTGTGATTATTAAAAGTATTAATATTAGATAATATTATATAGGTAAATAATTATTTTTGACAAAACTGATTATTTATTGGTATTGTAGGACATAGGTATTATTATAGGTCATACGATAAATGGTACCGTCTAGGCTATAGGGGACACACATATTATGTCCAGCTATCACATTTTCGTTGTGAATATCAATAAATTATTTATAATTCTATACGCCTTTAATCATTCATTTTTATATAGTTACATTAAAATATATTAGTAAATTGTATTTAATTTATACATTATACCTTCTATTTCAGCCTCGTCATAACGCATCGTGTTGAATAAACCGAGCGCAAGTGTTTTGGGTTATATAAGATAGTAGGTCCATCAAAAGCTTATTATTACAATAATTATTATGATAATAATAATAATTACATTATATATTACATAACATTATTCATAACATAACGGTAGCATTAACACAACATTTCTGCTTATATGCGGATATTTGTATTAAATTAATTATTTAACAGCACCAATACAGCAAATGGAAACGGCCACCTCGGGTGTCTATGGTAATTCTGAATACCACGTCCACCACCACCATCATCACCATCACCATCTCCATCACCAACATTACTGTGGTGGTGGAGAGGACGATTACGGTGACACCAGATACGATCAAGACCCTGATTTTACTGCCAGCTCGTGTTATGACCACGCAAATGATAGTTACACTCCAGTGATTGGTTACCAACAACAGCAGCTCGAGTCCTACACTGGAACAGCCACAGCTTCTGAACCTGGAGACTACTATGATTACGGGTGGGACTATGAAACGGCGGCCAGTAGCGAGCAGCAGACGCCTCAGACTCCATCCTATTATTATCAACAGCAACAGCAGCAACAACTTGAACGTCAACGACGTCGGGACGGCAGACCGGTAATTTATCGTTCGTTATTCAATAATACATTAGAACTTCTTAAATTAAATCTATTAGGTCGGAGAAACATATTTCATTTTCATAAGTTCCATTAATTTTAGTATTGAAAATTCAAAATGGTTTATAACAGTATACCTGATTTACTGGGAATATTAAGTGTATTTCTCCATTATAATTGTAGGTCATCTTGGCCAAGTAGTTCCAATACGATGATAATAATAAAAATAATAATATTTTTACAATATAATAATCCTTAAAACAGATACCACTATAATAAGACCTATATTGGTGATATGATTTTGGGACGTGATATATTTCCCAAACAATTCATAAAATCTAGCCACATATAAATAATCTATAAAAGCATAAGCCTATATAATATTATCAAAATTGTACAAATATATATTAATTCTTAAGTAAGTTCGAGCCTAAACTTGTATATTTAACCTGCAATGCTATGTGACTGGGCTATAAATTTTAAAATAAATCCAATTACTCATTAAAATATAGGTACTACTTATCTATTTTAATCATTTTACTAATTCTATACAATTTTAGTTTTATCTTTCATATTCAAGCGTACATTCATTAAATTATGTTTAAAACATATTTAAAACATTATTGTTGATAAACATTTAAAAAATTTAACAACAATTTAGCAATGATACTTTTTTATACTACAAAATTCTTGTGTAGTGAGAATTAAACTAGGTAATTCGGTATTAAACATTTTTATAAGACAGATAATTGACATAAGTTACTGATAGTGAATTAGTCTTTATTTTTCTACATTGTTACTTGTATTTATTGATATTATCTGTTTTAATTATGAAACTAATAGAGACGACTCAGTGACCCATGCTCGACATCTGTTTTTGATCAACTGGATGACGATGACCACGGTACAGATCAACTTCACCAGAACTATCATCAACAGCATGATATGAATAATTATAACAGCATGTATGGAAAGAAAAGTAGTCGAAAACAACAGCATGACTACAAAAACCGATTACAACAGCAACCAAATAGATATGGAAGTGTAAGAGGATTATCGTCGGTAGCATTGACGCCAGGAAGATCTGGAAAAATTCAACATCCACATCGGGCCTGGTCTGAGAGCGATGGGTTGGATCAGTGTGGTGGTAGCCTTGTTAAACAAAATCGAAATCAGCAAAAACCTCAACTGCTACCACCTCCACCTATACCTTATTATTGTGCCGCCGAAGCGGCCGTATCGGGTTTTGTGCAATACGTGCACAAGAGTCCAGGTGGCTGGTGGACACGAACCAAAAACAAGCGGCGTAGAAGACGTTATAGGAATATGAAACGAAAGCAAAATGGAAAGATTATCACAACCATGGATCGCCGTCGAAGTTCCAGTGCCGGTGGAAATGGCTGCACCATCACCGATGATGAGAATAGTGACGGTTCAGGTTCGGGTTCAAATTCTGACCATGGCGAATCAAACTCTGATGAACAAGACAGTGATGGCGAATTTATTGGCGTGCTTGCTGCTGCCGCGGCATTTGGCCAAGACCCTGACCGAGAATGGTCGCAACGGGGTAACGCCGGTGATCCAGTAGCTGATTGGGACAGGTATGACTGTGAAAGTGACTCATCTATAGAACACGAAGATGATGATATGGTTGAATGGACGACCGAGATTATGGCCACTGATATAAGGCGTAAACCACATCAAAACTGTACGTATAAAATTATCACTATAAATTACAATAAGCAATTTAAATAATAAATACATAGTTAGTTAAAAATATGTATGCTCATATGTTACAGGTTCAATAGTATCTACACCAGCGAGGATAGTACACGATAATTACTTACATTTTTGTGATACACAGTCATTGACACCTGTCTTTATGAACCGTCAACTGTACCATCAATCAAAACAGCAACCCGTTGGTCACCAACAGCAATTTCATCGGCAACTACCACTACCGCAATTCCGACCTCAACCACTCGAACCCCCACCTCCACCACCTGCATTAAGCGTTGCATTTACTGCAGTGGCCTGTCCATGGTGGACGGTTCTAGAAGGTGAGTTAACTTACATTTGTTACATTTTGTACCGAAAGTAAATTAATTATTGTTTGTTTGCTTGGTTGAATAGACGTGCTGCACGTGAATGCCAAAACTTCTGGAGAGATATCGTCATCAAATAAAACAGGCACGACGTTACCTCTCCTCATGTTTGATTAACAACTATAAACCATATTAAACTATTTTTTATCAAAACTGGTTTCGTCGATAAAATAATCAATAAAAAATGTATATATATTAATTTGGTGAATTCGTTAAAAATCACCAACTGTGCCCTGGTGATGGCGTTAAACTTACTACTTTCTCGTCGATCATATATGTACATTAAATATGTTTCTGTGATGGAAGACAAATGTTATCCTACTTCTGGAGCAAGAGAAACTTGTGAATAAATATGGACGGCGAGTAATTAGTTTATCAATTAAACTTTTACAAAGTGTATATAAGTAATATGTATATTGTATATTATACTGTGTTGATAAAATAATATAATGGACACTCAATGTATCAAATACAAAATAACTAATTAAGAATGATTAAAATTAGAATTTAAGAAGACATTATTGTGTCAAAATGGATTTCGGCTGTAGTTAAAAAAAATCCACCGAGACTTTGATTTCAAAATTATATATCCCAGGCGACTAGACTTGATATACACGCTACATTGATCATGAAAAATATTTTATTGGCTCGTGGTTGAAGACTAGTTTCATCCGACTGCCTTAGTGTGACCACCAAGATGAAGAAACATGCATCATTGAATTCATATGCTGATTAGTAACAGTAACTAAGCCTCAGCCATGGTTTAAATATAACTACTTCCATCAACATCCCAGTGACCAATGGTTTATTTCATGGTAACAAAAAGTAACATATGACTCCTGACGAACACCAACTGCATTACCGTCTGAAGATCACTGTTGTTGAAATCACTTGGCCAATCATTTCTAGGGGGATGGAAATGAGAACGTTAGTTATCCGAAGAATTTTGTGAGCTTACTTAATTTAGGTATTAATAATAATTTATTTTATTTTATAAAAATATATACTAATTAATACATTTGTTTTTGGTTTTTCAGTAGACGGGCGTTCTAACAGTTTTGAAACCCATTATCTACGAACACGTGTGCAAAACGCTGCTCAAGTTCTGGAATCAACAGTCACATAATTTACATTTTAACATAAATAATTCTATACTCAATACGCATGTCAACCCGGTCTTCTATTAACTATACATCACCAGTCACCACACCACCCATCACAACATCCAACCATTTCAACACCCCATACACACTGACAGACCCTTGCATTACAGCTCAGATCACTTGTTTATTACTAAACCACAGTTACTCGGAAGAACTTTTCATCTACAGCTTGGTTCTAACGTTGGCTATGAAAATGCAAACTGTGCCGAGAATTAAGACGTTGTGATGCTAATGGTGGCAGAATACATATTGTAAATGACCGATAGGTAAGATTATTACACAAATAGTTTAATTCTTTGAAGATTGTAAATAAGTTAAAATAAAATTTGTCAAGATGTTCAAATATTTTGAGAATTCTACACATTGGTTTTTGATCAAAATTGAAAACCCGTAAAAACCCCTTTTTCCATAATAATATTTTCTTGACAATTTTCCTTTAAGCCTGCCACATTCATTGATTTTTTTTAATTTAAACTACAAATTTTGACAAAAATCTATTGAACTCTTACTAGATACATATTTATCTTAATCACAATCTTCTTCAAACCATGTGTGTTTGTTTGAAATTAACGTCTCTTTTTAAAATTGTATCTACACCCTTATATTCACTACTGATCGGTGGTGTAGGTGTTGGTGTTGGTGTTGGTACTCTATAAAACCCATAAAAAAACCCCAAGGTTTGTTATCTCAGTAACAAAAAGAACATGGTAGAAAATGGCTATAAAAAACTTGTGAAATAATTCCAGTTTTTCAGGTATTCAAATTAGTGTAAGTAAAAAAAAAATGTAAATTAACCCTTAAAAAAAAATATTGTTATATAATTTTTAAAATAGGTACCTATGTGGATTATCTTTAAAATTAGGTAGTCATTATTTAAAATTTTTCTTGAATAATTTGTTTTAATAACTGTGATACGTCACCGAGATAACAAACCTTGGACTTTGTTCCTTTAATAATCAGATTAATTTAGTTATTTTCTAAAATGTTGTACTCTAGCCATGCAAACTAGAAATATGAGGACCATCTCTGTACTCGAAAAACATTTAAAATGTTTGTAAAATTATAAATTGTTATATTAGACTAAGTTTTATATGAATAATTACTAATATTGTTTAAAACTGTTTTTACTTATACCACGATGGTTTTGTATTTTTATTCGATTTTAGTTTAAAACGTGTTTCTGTAAGTGCTCTCTTACTCAATGATATTGTTAAAATATGTACTATTTTATTATTATTATTCATTACAATATACGTTATTTGTATTTTATCGTATATACAATTGAGTTATTTGTTTTTATAAATAAGTCTGTCCTATTTAACTCATACAATAGTTCAGAAAAAGAAGGTTAATTACATATTAGGTATCTCAAATTGACCAAAGTATTGATCGGTTTTCCATGTTGTTGACATGTGAAGTAAGTATTACTATTGTGTGTGGTATGAAAATAATAAAATGGTATTGTGAAATGAATTATAGGTATTCGTTTTCTCACTAAGAACGTTGAATAAATACCTTTTTTTTTTAAATCTTTGCAATTATTGAAAAACAGTAAAATGTTCACTACCTGTGTTTATTTATTTGCAATAATATTTTTAGTATGATATTAGTATCTCAAAAATTATCTTATGTTTAATTTATGATGTTTTTTTTTTTTTTTCAAAAGTAATTATATTGAACGTTTTTAGTGAGAATACGAGTATAAATAAGTGTAATGGATGACATTTTCTAGTTTCATAAAATATGCAGTTGCAAATCATTGAACAGAAGTAACTTTGGAAAGATACCGTGAGGATGACAAACAAGGTACATATTTAATTGACATAGATAATATTACTACTTATTAGCTGCTAATATTCATTGTTTACTGTTGTTATTTTTTGTTACTTGTACATATATGATCTCGGAGCTCACTGAAAGAAAACTGCAATTGAGCATAGCTGCAATTTAGTAGCTAGTATCAACTACAGATGATGGAAAAAGGTGGTGGCTAAACAACAATACATTCTATATGATAACAAAGGTTCTTAATGATCTTTTTTATGATAATAAGGTAAATTGATAGTAGATACCTACATAATATTATATTCAACCGCCACTTATTTACTTTGTTTGTTAATATATTCTATAATTCAATTCATG
>WHPZ01590843.1:0-23331 GCA_016617965.1 Macrosiphum rosae
GCTGTTTACGGACATTTACAGCTTTCAATTTTTTTTAGTTTTTTTTTCTATAAATATCAATAAAGTTTTATCTGTTGGGCCAAAAAGTGTAAAAATTTAATTCAAGTCTCCTGATATATTGTTACAATAGCAATTGAAAAATATAAAAATACATAGGCACAATTTTTTTTTATAAGCATTTATAGATCGAATTTTGACAAAATTTATCAAAATCTCGAAAGTTATCAATCATTGTAATTAATAAATTATAAAATGTTGAGTTTTTATATCTAAGGATTGCAAATTTAAAACAAGATTTCACGTAAGTAGATAATTCTGTTACCAAAAAATCTAAAAAATAAACAAGCACAGTTTATTTTTATGGTCATTTTAAGTTCAAATTTGGGACGGAATTACATATTAAAAAACCTAGAATAACTATTTTAGTTATTTTGTTATGATTGTATAATATTATTCGTGAGTACTTAACACTTCTAAAGTACACTATTATATATCTATGATAGTATCAGGGTTTGTTGTTGATGTATAACGCGTTATAAGTACCTAATGGATATTGTGATATGATTAATTTGGAATTCATTATAGGTCAATTTTTTTTTTAATACCATAGATATGTATATAATATGTTTTAAGCCTAGACTGACATACCGTCTCCGCTCAAAATCGTTTTTCTTATACAATGATATAATATCATTGAATTCAAATGTAATACAATCCATTATACAGTGACCTCCTTGTAAACTCATGTACAGCAGAGCGACACCCACTGGCCCACCTTTTTTTTTAGTTTTTTTTTCTAAAAATATCAATAAATATTTATTTGTTGGTTAAAAAAGCTTGAAAATATAATACAAGGCTCCTACTATATTTTTACAATGGCATTTGAAAAATATTAAAAATCCCTTGTCACAATTTTTTTTTATAAGCATTTAAAGTTCGAAAATTGACAAAATATGGAAAAATCACAAAAATTAGCAAATTATTTTGAGATAAGAATTCGTAAAAATTGTTCGTTTAAATCTAAAATATGAAAATGTAATACAAGGTTCCTTATAAGTTTATCTACTTTTATTAAAAAAAATGTCCTTAAGAAAATCAAACTAAATTTCTATGAGCGTTTAAAATTCAAATTTTTACAGTAATGGATATTCACTCAATTTCTCATGTAGCGATTTCCTTATTTTGTTGTTATTCAAAAACTAATAACTGTAGATACATGACGATTTCACTGAATGTATAATTAAAATATTTTGACTCTTTATAAGCTGTAAACAGACATTGTCAGTTTTCAATTTTTTTAGTTTTTTTTTTCTATAAATATCAATAAAATTTTATCTGTTGGGCAAAAAAGTGTAAAAATTTAATACAAGGCTCCTGATATATTGTTACAATATCAGTTGAAAAATATTTAAAATACATAGGCACAATACAATTTTTTTTTCATAAGCATTTAATGATCGAATTTTGACAAAATGTATCAATTTAAAATTTAACAATTACTTTGTAGTTAAAAATTTATAAAATATTCAACTTTTATAGCTAAGGACTGAAAACTTAAAACAAGATTTCACGTAAATAGTTTATTCTGTTACCAAAAAATCTAAAAAATACAGAAGCACAGTTTATTTTTATAGTCATTTTAAGTTCAAATTTGGACGAAATTACATAATAAAAAAACCGAAAATTAAGTTATTCTGTTGTTATTGTATAATGTTATTCGTGGGTACTTGAAACTTTTAAAGTATGTATATGTAAAGTGTCTACGGTCATTTATTTATAACTTACAGCAAAATAAGAGAATCCGCTACATTAGAAATCCAGTGAAGATTCAATCTTGTAAAAATTTGAAATTCAAACTTTCACAAAAATTTAATTTGACTTTCAGATACACATTTTTACGAGAATTCTTGTATTACATTTTAAAATCTTAGATTTAAAAAGAAAAAGGTGCTCTGCTGTACAGTAGGTTACAAGTGGGTCACTGTATAATGGATGGTATTAAATTTTAATTCAATGATATCATTGTATAAGAAATACGATTCTGAGCGGAGACGGTATGTCAGTCTAGGTAGAAGACATATTATATACTTATCTATCGTATTAAAAAAATTTACCTATAATAAATTCACAATATCGATTAGGTAGGTACTTATAATGCGTTATACATAAACAACAAACCCTGATACTATCATAAATATATAATAGTGTAAT
Source organism: Macrosiphum rosae (assembly GCA_016617965.1). Lineage (NCBI taxonomy): Eukaryota > Metazoa > Arthropoda > Insecta > Hemiptera > Aphididae > Macrosiphum > Macrosiphum rosae. Next base: position 2,212 of record WHPZ01590843.1, read on the forward strand.
TTAGTAGTTTCAAGTACCCACGAATAATATTATACAATCACAGCAAAATAACTAAAATAGTTATTCTAGGTTTTTAATATGTAATTTCGTCCAAATTTGAACTTTAAATGACTATAAAAATAAACGGTGCTAATGTATTTTTTAGATTTTTGGTAACAGAATAAAATTCTTACGTGGAATCTTGTTTTAAATTTTCAATAATAAGATATAAAAGTTCAATTTTATACATTTTCAATCACAAAATAGTTGTTAAATTATAAATTTGATTGAACTTAAAATGCTTATAAAAAAAATTGTGTTTATGTATTTTTGAAATTTTCAACTGATGTTATAACAATGTATCAAGAACATTGTATTAAAGTTTTACACTTTTTGGCCCAACAGACAAAACTTTATTGATATTAATAGAAAAAAAACTAAATAAATTGAAATATAAAATTTTCCGTAAAAAGTTCAAAATAAATCAAAATATTTTGAAAATTTCATCGTGATAGAAAATGCAAATATAAGCAACCAGTGAGAATTGCATGTATATACGTTCATTTGTTTTAATGTTACACCGAAAACCAAAATCGATTATGTGAAACACTGATTTTGCGTAAAAATTCCCGTTTTTCCTTAATTTTTATGTTGTTTTTGTGGAAACTATTGGGAATTTTAAAATTTGACCTCTTAAATGCACCAACAGGATTTATTTTCCCATCGATTGTTCGATAATGTTGAAAAAATCGAAGCAGTTTTACTGCCCCAAACCGTAAGACAGACACAATAAAAAAACACACATTATTGTAAAATCAATACATTCTTCGTTTCACTCAGACTCTAAAAGAATACGCTCTTACGTGGTGGTAGGTAAATATATCATGTTTATACGTTGCTGTTAAAGTTAACTGTTATGTATGCAGTTTTAAAAATACGATGCAATTTACAAAGGATGGGCAAGCGATTTTAAGCAAAAATGATCAGTCAGCCTATGATATTACTAAAAGTAAATTTGATGATATTAAGGTGAACAAAGTACCTAATTTATATAATATAACCTATTGGAAATAGGTGGAATCTTGTTTAAAAATGTTCAATCCTTAGCTATAAAAGTTGAACATTGTATACATTATTAACTACAAAATAATTATTAAATTTTAAATTTGATAAATTTGTCAAAATTCTAACTTAAAAGCTTATAAAATAAAATTGTGTTTATTAAGTTTTCACGCTTTTTTACCCAACAAATGAAATTTTATTGATATTCATAGAAAATCGTTACATGAGAAATCGAGTGAATATCAAATATAGTAAAAATATGAATTTCATACGCTCATGAAAATTTAATTTGAGTTTCTTGTAGCCTTTTTTTTTTTTTAATAAAGTTAGACAAATTTATGAGGAATCTTGTATTACATTTCAAGTCTTAGATTTAAAAAGAAAATGTTTATGAATTTCTCACTCAAAATAATATTCAAATTTTAGTCATATTTATGTATTTTGAGAATCTTGCTTATAAAAATGCTTATAAGAAAAAATTGTGAATATGGTTTTTTGATTTTTTTCATTTGCATTTGAATTTTTAAACAATATACTAGGAGCCTTTTATACAATTTTCAAGCTTTTTTAACCAATAAATAAAATTTTACTGATATTTATAGAAAAAAGAAATACTTAAATACATTGGAAAAACAAAACAAAAATTATTAAAAAATAAAATTGTATAAGCAAAATCAGTTTTTGACAAAATTGTCAAAGTTTTAGATTCTGAGTGGAGCAATGAATGTATTGATTTTAGAATGATGTGTATTTTTTTTTTAATTTTAATTTTTTGGTTGTGTCTGTCATCACCTTTTAGGACAGTAAAATTGCTTGGTATCTTTTCAAATACTAAATAGGAAAGTGAATATAGTTGGTACTTTGGTGGGTCAAAAAAAAATTAATAAATTTCCAAGCAGTTTTCAAAAAGGCCTTGAAAAACAAAAATAAATAGAGGAAAAACTTGAATTTTTAACGCAAAATTGATTTTTGATTATATTGTTTTTGGCTTTTGGTGTATCTCTAACCGTAGTTACTGTAGGTATTTTAAATTTTCACTGGTTGTTTATATTAACATTTTCTATACATCATAACATTTTCAAAATATTATGACTCGTTTTGAGCTGTTTACGGCCATTGTCACTTTTCAATTTTTAATTAATTGTCAATAAAATTGTTTCTATGAATATAACAAATATATAAATCCTGAAAATGTAATACAAGACTCCTGATATATTGTCCCAATAGCAGTTGAAAAATATTAAAAATACAGATGCACAATTTTTTTTAAAAGCATTTTAAGTTAGAACTTTGACCAAATGTATAAAATTTTCAACTTTTATAGCTTAGGATTGAAAATTTAAAACAAGGTTCCACGTAAATAGGTTATTATATATAAATTACTTTATTCTCATTAATATAATCAAATATACTTATTAATAAATCATAAGGTGACTGACCGTTTTCGCTCATAACCGTTTTTCTTATACAATGATATTATATCATTAAATTCAAATATAACACCATCCAATACAGTAAGCAACTTGTAACCTACTATACAGCAGGTCGACACCCACTTGCCCAATTTTTTTTTTTTTGTAGATTCCTAATTAAAAAATTAAAAAGATAAAGTCTTGTATTTTTCTCAAAATGTCTAAATATTCTAAACAGTTATCAAAATAATGATTCGAAATAAGGTTTTCTTATGTGCAATTACAGACACTTTAAAATGATTTGTTTTTTTTTTTTATTTAAATTCAAATTTTGATAAAATTAGATATTTAAGCGAAAAATAACAATATTAGTAATTTTTTTGTAAGTATATTTATAAGAAATATTTTCTGTATTCTGTTCATTGTGACTTGTGTTAAGATGTCTAAAACGATTCATTTTAATTTTGATATCTTTTTAAAGTTATTAGTACCCACCAGTATTATTTAATTCGTATAAAATGTATTCTTGAAACAAACAATACATTTAGTGAGCTATATAACAATTGGGCTCTACATTTTTCTACACAAACCAAAATAAACTGGATTGTGTATAAAACTTATCCTAATAAACAACCATACGCGTATAGATACTGTATAGGAAGGAACATAAACATAAAAGTCTTTCAATAAAACAAACTTCTGACCAAAATAGAATTACTAATAAAAATGAGTTTGTTCAACCCTTAAATACTTTTCAAATGGGATGACAAACTAAATGGAGTTGATTAAAAATTTTGCAAATTTCTTGTCAAAAAATTTTTAAAAAATTGTTAGCTAATTGTAAAATAACTACTTTGTGAATTGTAAGCAATGTCTAATTTCAACTATTTTGTAAATACAATTATGATAACGTATCTAATTGACAGTTATGCTCCCCCGCAAGCACATCTAATGATGTACATATTAGCTTTTTCTCTGAATTCAGTTACGGTTCGTAAATACTCTACCCGGAATCCGGGTTATTCAACTGTCTAGAAATATATAATAATATACATATGCCTCATAAAACAACAGTTGCACCGCATGTGCAAGCGACAACCGAGACAATAGAGTTCTCAAATTATGTATATAGGTACCGGATGTATATATTATGTACCTAAATAATATAACCATGTGTGCTGTGTGAAACAAAACTGTGGGAAAATAATATAACAATAGGTACTTATAGCATACTAGTATGGCTACAGAGTGCAGACCCAGCCAAATACAATAACTTGGTATACTATTCAGTATTCAAAATATATTATTGTACACTGTAGAAGAATAAATAATACCATTATGGGAGTAGTATGCATGGGGCCATGTGGGCTACGGCCCCCACAAACATTTTTATAACGTCTCTAAACGGTGTTTACTTTAATTTAAAACATTATATTATCCGAAATTATAGTTTTAAATGTTTTTATAATTTTCCCAGAAATTCATCAAGGCTTTAAATATTAGCAGTGTAAGGTTTATTGACAATATTTTTGTACTTACATACATATACCTATTTATTTTTATCATAAACAGGCTTATTTATATATTATGATAATATGTCTAACGAAGAATCAAATTTTGAACACTAGAAATTAAATAATTATTTTAAAATAATGGCCACTGTAATAAATGGTATGAAAAATAAGTATTCAGAGTAGAAAGTCTAAAAATCGTTAAGGCTTTTACGGTGGAAATATTATTGGTTTTTATTTGTATATTTATATCATTAGATATCACTGCTAATCCTGTCTTTTGCTCGATTTTCCATAATATAATATGTGTTCGAGTTCCGAGTGCGATTGCAGTAGTGAAGGCTTTTACCTAATATATATTTTTATCGGTAGTATTTTTGTTGTGGTATAAACTCTAAAATAGTGCAATTTTGAATTTTATTTAACATTTGTATTGTTCTATGATTAGCCGCTCCGTAAACTATTGAACCATAATCAATTTTATATCTAATTATTGCTTTATATATTTTAATCAGGCTGTCTGAATCGAATCCTCATTCTGTGCGGGCAAGTGTTTTTAATATTTTTATGGATTATTTAAGTCCCGGTAAAAAAGGCCCACACTGGGAAAAAAAGTTTAGTGAAAAATGTACCGACAATATTATTCTTGTACAGTTCTACAGCTGTGCTTTGTATTTTAGTGTGTTCGTGTAATGTATAAAATGTTCGTACATATTACATATTTGTCATCTACCATAATAAGTAATAAATAATAGAAAAAAAGATAAGTGGGTAATTTACCAAAATACTTATTCTTATGCTGCAGTTGTACAGTTGTACTTGTACTTATTTTGGTGTGTAATACTAGGTAGGTATAAAAGATATTGTTTATCTACCATAGTAACTATCATAAGCCGTATACTTAACTTTAGTAGGGGGCATCGAAAAAATAATATAACTAAAGTGTGGAATAGCCGATTTTCAAAACTCTGTGGACATAAGCATCCAACTATTTGGAAATTAATTAGAAAAATAAAAAAATGGAAATTTCAGCAGATGAAGCGAAATTAGCTTAATATGCTGTAGGATATTCGAGAACTATTAAAAAACTAGGGCAAACTCGGACCTTAAAAAAACGTCTACAAAATGTATGTATACAAATACAAGCAGTCAATATCAGTGTGTTAGATTTTTTAACATCCGTAAGTCATAACATAAGAAATAGCTAGATGTACTTAACTAATTAAAATATTAAATTTCTATAGCATTATTAATATAATTATATGGGTACTTTAATTGTATTTATTATTGTATTACATTATATATTTTGGACTTTTATTAAATTTTATTTTATTATATTTTAATGTGATTTAAGTAAGTTATTAACAATCATACTTTTTTATGATATTTTATGTATTTTTCAATACAATATTAACATATTTATATTTTAATGTTGATATATTTTCATTCTTTTTTATCCGGACTTTTTTACCTTGACTTTTTTCCGCGATTCAAAATTTTCAACTGTCTAATGTGTTGGCAACAGTTGAGTTTTTTTTTTATCAAATGTCAAGCCTAGAATTTTAACATTGTCGCTGTAATCGATTGTTGTATTTTCAAATTTAATTTTTGTTGTAATATAATTATATAATTATTCAACTTTATTATATTATGTAGTACTTAGAATTATTTAAGATGTAAATTGTCATTAAACGTTTTTTTACATCGATTTTCTAATTAGGTATTTCATTTCTAAAGTTATACCTAGACATTTGTATTTTTTTAATTTTAAAATGTATAGACAAAATTAATTTTTAATTAAATAGAAAACACTTATACCGACATCTTTGTAAAATAGAAATACCAAAAATAAGAATTTAGAATTAATTAAACCTTTATTATATTCGTATAGCGTGACTACGGTCTGTGTCAGCTTCTTCTACCAGTATTCACATTTTATACAAAAATAATCGAAAACTGAAAATACTAGTTCATCGAATGGAATTTATCATGTTTTTCATATTGTAAGTATATTGAAGGTTACAGCTCTATGTAGAATACACGCATCAGAAAGTAAAATAAACGTATATTATAATAATATATTCCTACCATTACAGGGGGCCGACCGACACAACCGGTTATGAAATCGGTTTATCTTAGTAAGAACACCATACACTATGATTATAAATTATAATAATAATATATTATGTGGCGTGTGGTTTATCGATGGTTCACCTAGACACGTGTTTGACCTTTTTATCTGTTAAAAAAAACTTTCCAATGTACATATATATCAAGGTTGGAATTTCAAATTATATATCGTACGCCAGTGGCTCCCAAACTTCTTATCCGGAGGTACCTATCTCTTTTTTAACCAAATTCAGCCACAGAGCCCTGTAGTGAATAACGCGAGAAACATAAAATATCAAATGAACACTAATAAAATTATGCTCGTTTATAATTTTATTGAACATAATGCAATAAAATACAACCATTTTAACCATACACAGTCAACCTAAAATTAATACCTACATGTTTAAACCTATAAGAAGTTATGCAAAATATTGGTATAAAAGAAAAATAATTTTAAAGATGATTTTTGTAACATTGCAACTAATGATATGTAAATGGGTGATAATGTTTGCAAAGTTTGGAAATTTAAGATTTTATTATTGAAAACTGGAGCGTTAGGGAGATTAGGTTCTGCTAATTTAGACAGTTGCTGTATTTGGTTTTAGTTGCAATGTAAACCAAAACTCGTGATTAAAATTTTTATAAGATTGAACTTCAAATTATTAACAGAAATCAAAAGATAATTTCAATAAATTGTAAATAACTTTTTATGAGCCATAGTAAGTTGGAACCGCTTAAAATATATATGAGTGACTGATTTTGAAAAAAATACTTAACATGGGTATTGATGTAAGAAGGTACGTAAACAGAATAGTGGAAAAAATTCCGATGCTTCAAAACTTTTCTGCGTTTTTAAATCACATTATAGGATACCATGATGGAACTCCAACTTCTAATACCCATAATTAGTTTTTTAATACATATTATAATAATATTATATATTATATGATATATTTATGATTATTATATGTAATATTATATGTTCAGGGTATAACACAATTTTTTTTTTCGTTAACAACAAATGCATAAAAAAGGCAATAGATGCTTAGAATTAAATAAGAAACTAATATTATTTTCTTATTTAATTCTAAGGTTATTAGAACCTACACTCTATACCTTGGTATTACAATTTTTAACATACTATAATCGTTGAAAATATAATGAATAAATAAAAGATTAAAACCAATAGTACGCTCTCCCACAGTAACTGGCTAATGACCTCAATTTTTAAAGCCTTAACTAAAAAAAAAAATTAAGATTACATCATGCTGCATATTAATTACAATAATATAATACACGTAATCGTGTATTTCTGTAGTAGGTCCATAAGGTCACTTTTATGATATTATAAAGACGACTAAAATGTACTCAGTGATTACTGCCATAATACTGAGTGTTTCAAAAACAATACACCGATTTACAAGCATAGCTATTACCAGAAAAGACTTTATCTTTCATATAGTCCAACAGAATGCTGTGAGGCCTGGTAATCTTGGGACCAGGAATTTAGATGCTGGTCTAGAGATGGTCTAGAGGCTAATTATTGTAAGTACTTAATATTATTTTTATGATAGCCAGTTGACATTAGGTACCCAGAGGGCACCACGAGAAAGCGACTGTAACACTGTCCTCCAAACATTTGTATTTTAATTTGATTAAAATGGTTAACTTTTGTTTTTACTTTACATCGCCAGTGAATTCTAGTTTTAATTTTGAGAATGTATTATTTTCATAGATTATAACCTCATATTCTTTTTGTCTAAATCCATTCGCATATCATCCACGGTGTGGCATAAAAATTTTTAATAGTATTAATAAAAATATTACCTCTACCTGCGTACAATCATTGATGTTCATTATTGATATTATCATAACGATTCAAGCGACAGACGTTAGTATTTTAATTCAATAAATGTAAACTTGTTTAAAATATATATTGACTTTAGATATGACTTAGATAGTATGTGCGTAATTTAGGTAGTATCCGTTTTAGAAATCTTAAAAGGCCGGACGCAAGGGACTGTACTCTTTTTCATTAAATATTCACTGTGAGAGCAATATTATCAATCGCCCATTGATATAACTAGGGATGCAATGGCCAAAAAAAAAAAACAAAAATACTCTTCTTTGGGGATTATGGATATTGTAGAGATAGGCATTGCCACTTAGTCAAGATCGTAAATTACATTGTTATGTAAAATTTATTTTTTCCTGAAATCATAAAACATAATATTATATAATATGGTATAATATATCATTATTCATTATAATATACGTATACGATTGTATTATATATAGGAACATAATATTACGTCACAATTATACATACATAATAACTATTAAGGTAGGTATATAATTATACATTTATACTAAGGGCAAGGATTTTAATTTTAAAGAAAACTATAAACGTAATTAAATCACAATTTAAAAATGTGCAACGAGCAATGTGTGAAACAATATAGGTACTTATGAAACCTAAGAAAGTCCAATGCATTAATTAAAAAAATATTATATTATGTACAAAATTTAAACTTATATGCGATGTTCGCATACCTACCTACTTAATAGATAATATATTATTTATTGGTATTAGTTTATGATCTTATTAGTCATTACTCATTAGACGCTCATTCTTAAAATACAGTACTCATCTAATTATATTCATTATGAATTAGTTTGGGTAGTAAAATAATATAAATTTAAAAAACGAAATTCGTTGAGTATTCATAAAACAGGATTTAACACCTGTACCTTTTTTTTACCGTACCTATAGGAACCAAGACTTACATTATATTAATTTTATGACGTGTTTTAATTTACATAATTACATGTATTTTTTTTACCTGCCAGGTCTCACGTAAGAACTTAAATTCACTAGTCGTAAATAGAAATGTGACTTTGTATATTATACAAGGAACGAAATTGCCTTGAACATCAAACAATTCTATTTCCTTCTACCAAAGTAAGAAACCTAGGTATCATTATTGAATACCTAATTTCTAATTTTAAACTACCAATTGTTTAAAATATTATTCACATCAATGAATTATTTATTTTTTGAATCTAACTTAACTTTTAATATTCATATTTCTAAAATAATTAGGAAAGCATCAAAACAGTTCGATTTTATAAAGGTAGGTACGTTTTTCCTGCAGCGTCTGGACGTGTAGGTCGTGTCTGACGCGGCCGTACTGTTCCAGGTAGTATTTGACGCTGCAGGGAAACCGCTGTGAACATTTCACAAATATTACTTCTTAAAAATCATCATACTGTGCACTAGTCCGATCACGTATTGATTTTAACTCCTGTCTCTGAGCAATACATCTGTTAGGTTTAATTAAAGGACTTGAAGCTGTCCAACACTGACTTTTAAGATTTTTTTCTATTAATCTTAATATATATATATATAGAGAAACAGACATATCTTATGAGCCATTAGTCATTGCTCAGTAGGCATCTTAAATTTAAATACTTTAGAAATAAGAAGGAAAAAATTAGATTTATTTTCTTGTATAAATTACTTAATAATTTAATTGAATGTCATGAATCATTAAGTAAAAAGTATCATCTTGATCCAATTTTCTAAAAAAATAAGATACAATATGTTGAAATCGAAAAACTCTTTCTGGCAACAATTTTGTTTACAGGATAAAATAAATAAAAAAATAAACACCATTGTTAAAAAAAAAAAAACTGTAAAATACTCAAAAAAAAAAAAATTGTTATTAAAAAAAAAGCCGGAAAGTGTGTGTCGCTCTACTGTACGGTAGGCTACAGGTGGTCACTGTAATGGATGGTGTTAAATTTTAATTCGATGATATGATATCATTGTATAAGAAAAACGATTCTGAGTGAAGTCTATGCTATTACTAAGTATATATTTTGATGATAATATGATTCTGAATAATGTAATTTATATATTACAATCTATTTACGTGGAACAGTGTCTTACATTTTCAATGCTTAGACATACAAGTTGAACATTGTATAAATTTTTAACTACAAAATAATTAATAAATTTTAAATTTGATACAATTTGTAAAAATTTGAACTTTAAATGCTTATAAAAAATAATTTTTTAATATTTTTCAACTGATATGGTAACAATATATGAGGAGCCTTGTCTTACATTTTTAAGCTTTTGGGCCCAACAAATAACTTTTATTGATATTTATAGAAAAAAATTGAAAACTCGCAATGTCCGTAAACAGCTCAAAAAGAGTCAAAATATTTTCAAAATAGTATGGTGTATAGGAAATGCTAATATAAGCATTCTGTGAAATTTTCATGTATCTATAGTTATTCGTTTTTGAATTACAACAAAATAAGGAAATCGCTACATGAGAAATCGAGAGAATATCCATTGTTGTAAAAATTTGAATTTTAAACGCTCATAAAAATATAATATGACTTTCTTGTAGAAATTTTTTTTTGATATAAGTAGACAAACTTATAAGGATTATAAGGGTATTATAATACCTATTAATAGGTAGTATTATTATATAATATTATAATAGGTATTATATACCTCTTGTTTTACATTTTCAAAGCGTAGATTCAAAAAGAAAATTTTTTATGAATTTCTAACTCAAAAAAATTTGCAAAATTTTCGTAATTTTTGAGTATTTTGTCAATATTTGAACTTTAAATGCTTATAAAAATATTCTGACTGTGAATTTTTAATATTTTTCAAATATCATTGTATGGAAAGCATAGTGTCAAGCATTTGAGAAAAAGATTGAAATCCATCGAAATCAATCAATATAGAAATAATTTTGGTAGGACAAATTAAACTGATAACATAAACCGAATGATAACACTAAACAATAATTGAAAAATAATATATCGCACATACCTACAACAAACCAAAATAAAAATTAATAATATTGCATCGAATTTAAGAAACTCATTATATATGCTACTAAAAAAATATTTTTTAAAGTATACAACATTTAGTAGAGATTAAAAAAAAAAATTATAATGTAAATACATATGTACCTACATGTTTATTACCTACTACAAAATTGAAAAAATCTTATATTTGACTCTTTTTTTGCCAACAAATAAAATTTTATAGATTTTTATAGAAAAAAAAAAAAAAATTTAATTTTAAATTGTCTACAATTAGCTCAAAACAAGTCAAAATATTTTGAAAATTTTACTAAACATAGGAATCGATAAAATAAACATATTATATAAATCTCAAGTGTCTACAGTTATTCGTTTTTGAATTACACCAAAATAAGAAAATCGCTACATGAGAAATCGAGAGAATATCCATTGTTGTAAAAATTTGAATTTTAAACGCTCATAAAAATATAATTTAAATTTCTAGTAGAAATTTTTTTTTGATAAAGGTAGACAAACTTAAGAGGAATCTTGTATTACATTTTCAAAACTTAGATTTGAAATTAAAATGTTTTATGAATTTTAGCTTAAAATAATTTACAAATTTTCGTCAATATTTGAACATTAAATGCTTATAAAAATATTCCGACAATGGATTTTTAATATTTTTCAATTATCATTGTAAAAATTAATTGGGGGCCTTGTATTAAATTTCCAAGATTTTTTAACCAGCGAATACATATTTATTGTCACTCATAGAAATAAATACTGAAATATTGAAACTGTAAAGACCGTATACTGTTCAAAACAAATCAAAATGGTTTGAAAATGTTATTGTGTATATAAATTGCTAAGATGAACAACCAGTAAAAATGTAATGTACCTACAATGATTTATTTTAGAGTAACTCCAAAAACCAAAATTGATTTTGTCGAAAACCAATTTTGCTTAAAAATTTACGCTTTTCTTTAATTTTTAATTTGTTTTCACGGCGCTTTTGAAAATTACTGTAAAACTTTTGACCTCACCAATGCACCAAAAATATTTATATTCATTTTGCCATCAAACAAGATACTGAAGTTAAAAATCGACGCAATTTTTCGACTACTTACCGGCCCGGATTAACTCAGGGCTATGGCCCCCGGGCCTCGATATTTAGAATTCATTTAGCAGCCTCAGATTTTTCTATTTCTTTTTTTGTTATAGGCACTGCTTAAATCACCTAAAAAATAAATCGATGATTAGGAAAAGAGCTTGTAAATTATTATTTATAATTAATAAAGTGATACATATAGTTCATAATTGAATGCTATGTACCTAAAACCTATATATATTTATTATAACAGGTACCTAATATAAAATAATACAAGCATTATTTTTTTTTTTTGATCCATGCTTGACTACTTATCATGAACACAGACACAAAACAAAATGTAAAAAAATATAAAAAATAAAAATAAAACACATCAATGTAAAACCAATACATTCGTGGCTCTGCTCAGAATCTAATAGTTGAATAAAATATCAAAAAATCAAAACAAGTAAAATTAAATGTATATTTTCCTACATAGAATTAATCGGATTTATAGTGTCGTTGTAGACCATTAGCAAAAAAAGCAAATATAAACAAAATCCGAGCTCTAATAATAATAATAATAATATCATCGTCGCTATCGTCTGCCTAAGTTAATAAATTGTTAAGTTGCGTTGTATAGCCGTAAAGTAAAATGTGTCGTCCATATATTATTACTATTATTATTACTGTAATAGAAAGGCATATTTTATAAAATACCAATTGAAACATACTTATAATCGTTTTAAATTTACTTTGTTTTTATGTGATCCATAGTAATAGTATAGTAACTTATAGGTAGGTAACGAACTATAGTTGTACCTACTATACGGGTATTGACTGTAAGCGTTTTTAAAACTTTTCCGAAAACAGCTTTTACATACTCTACAAGACGTGTTTTACAGTGTTAAGTGTTATTTCTCCAAAGAGCTGCAAATCTATACTGTTATATTTTGTAGGTATATATCTAGATATAGGTAGTTGTTAGTTAGTTAAGATATATGAACTAAAACATTTATTTAGATATTATATACCAGCTGATGGATACTGAAAAAATGCAATATTTACATATAGAATTGAGTATTTTTTTTTGATCTTATTTTTAATAAACCACATTTGAGAACTTGATATCAGTTACGCGCAATCAATGTGCCAAAAAGTTGAGATTTGACTTATTCACAATTTATTAATTCTTAATATTTTTTGCGGTGAAATATAGGTACCACACACGCTATCTAGCAGACATTTGTTGTTTTACTATTATTAATCAATGCACATAGTCCGCAGCACATAATACTGTGATTGGAACTTTTTTCTGGGATTAACTAAATTTATAAAATAGAAAAAAAGAATAACATTCACATTACATAAATGCACAGATGATGACATTTAAATAAATAAATTATCTATGTATTAGAACCCGGATGAGGATGCCCTAAAAAACATAGGAAAATTGTATAATATGTAAATTACCTTAAATGTTCTTAATACAATGTTCATCATGTTTGTTGTTAGCATAGACGCATAGTGTATACTTGAAACACATTTATATCTATTAGAAAGCATATTAGTGTCAAGTATTTGAGAAAAAGATCGAAATCCAAGAATAGATCTAGTAATCATTTTGGTAGGACAAATAAAACTGATAACATAAACCGAATGATAACACTAAAAAATAATTTAAAAATAATATAATGTACATACCTACCTACGGCAAATCAAAAAAAAAAATAATAATATTGCATCGAATTTAAGAATCTCGTAATGTTATTAAAAAAAATTTTTTTTAAAGTATAGAACATAATATTTTAATAGAGATTAAAAAACGTTATAATGTAAATACATATGTCCCTACCTAAATATTAATTACCTACTACAAAATAGAAAAAATCTTAGTTTGTTGTCTGTTTTTTTTTGTTCTGTTAAAAATTTGTTGGTAAAATGTTCAAAGATGAAACGTAGTCTATATAATTTGACGAGTTATGTTGCACTTAATAATATGTAGGTTTCCTTAGTGTTAAACGCAATAATCATTAAAGGAATGATATCTCCATAATAATTATTATCGCATAACTATGCCTTATTGTAAATATAAAATATTATTAACTTTTAATACATACCTATTGGCATTTATTTCCTCATTAATTGTATTAATAATTTTCAAACTGTACACTTTATCAATTCCATTATAACCTAATCATCAAAACATTACTTACTTAAACGACATTTTAATTAACACTATTAAAATTGAACAAACACTTTTAATAGTACTTTGTGTGCTGAAACATTTTGAATTGCAAAAAAAAAAAAAAAAATACTTGTGAGTACCTACATAATTTTGATCATATAATATAATAATCACCATGTATTTTACATATTATGTCAATTTCCAAATTCCCAAATTTAGGTACATAGCCAGGTATGCACAGCAGCGTTTATTATAATTTTTATTTAAAAATGTATAAACAAACTATAAAATGGTGGGCAGGTGGGTACCACTCTGCTGTACATTAGGCATCGTGTAGACGTGTCGTAACAGTTATGAATATGTTAAATTTGAATTAAATAATATAAAATCGAAAAACTGACTTTCTTTCATATCTTATGAGACCCATATTATTATATTACTAGGTAGGTATAAGTACATTTCATTAAAGTCATGCTATTAAAGTAATTTATTTTATCACTGATAAAATGGTATTTTGAATTCAATTTTGCCAAAAACCTATAATTGTATATAACTTAAAACTGTAGAGTGTGGATTTTTATGCATTAAAACATATTGAAATATGCAATATAACATGCAGTAAAAATAATGAAAACATGCGAAACATATTCAAGAATTTTTTTTTTACTTAAAATTTACAAATTAAACAAGTTATAATAATTAACTACTTAAATACTTAATAAAAAGGAAATAGGCAATTTTCTGATCAACTTGATGTATATTTTAAATTTTATTTATTATTAAAATGAATAATCATATGAATTTTCGAGATTTTCTTCTGTGAATCTTTGATTTTTATCGGTTAACATATGTTTCAAGACTTAGAACGAACGTCTGAATGTTTGAAGTCAACTGAAGTTGTTGCCTGCTGGGGCATATTTGAAGCAACTTAGTATTATCGGGTCTTGATAAAGATCTTCGAGCTGAACGTTTTCACCTAATAGTACTGCATTCAGTTTTCATAAGTTTAATAACCTAACCTTTAGTTTTACTGGAAAGCTCATTTAATTTTGTTGTAAGTGTTGCACCTTTTGATCCAGGAATAGAATGAACTTTTTTTTTCGTTTCGTCATTTATTGAAAAGCTTTTATGTAAAGTCATATTTTGAGTTTCCAGTTTTTTTCATCACTTTCACTAAAATAACCGCAAGAGTCATTATAAGTTTACGTCGTAATCGATTATTTATGTTATCTTTACATAAATTATTATAAAGTGCCTATACAATTTAGTTTTATTTTTTCTATTTGACAAAATATTATTTTATAAATTTTTTTAAAATTTTTGCTTCAATATGCAATTACATTTTAATTTTACCAAAATATACAAAAATATGCAATAACATTTAAATATGAAGAATTATGCAAAAAAAAATGTCACCATTACCTTCAAATTATGATGTTTCGTATAGATGACTGACAAAAATCCAAAAATATTAAAAGGAAAAAAATATGCAATTGCATAGAAATCCGCACTTGAAACTTTTAAAGTATTTATATAAATACTTATAAGTACCCAAAAATAATATTTTTAAATTACAAAAAAATAACTTAAACGGCTATTTTCAATTGATATATCTAATTTCGTAACATAAAACTTGTTCAGAATAACTATGAAGTTGGAATCCTATCCTATTTAAGCAAATATGTATAGTTTTTGATACATTTTATAACAAACGATTTAATTTACATAGTTATCATATACCGTTTGTATTTCAACTATACTATAGTCATATCAATTATATTATCAGACAACCAATAATTTTTACACAATTTTTATAACTAACTTTATAACTTTATAAAATCCCACTTTATCCACATAATGCAGACAATATGTTTAAGAAACCATTTATTGTAGTATCATAACATTTTGAGTCTTAGAACCAGACATGTCTCAAATAAGACAATTTTCTCCCCACTCTCCAACACATTTTTTTCGACATTCATAATTACGAAAAACAATAAAAATTTTCAAACGTCCTTAATTAGCTTAAAATAGTCAAAATGTTATCAAAACTATACCATGTACCTACAGACAATTTTAATATAAACATTTGCTAGACCTTTTATGTAGGCACGGTTATCTATGATTATTTGTTTTTTAAGTATAACAAAATACCCAAAGGATCAAACTATATATTTTTATATACTTTATGCTTGAAGTTACTATTAAATTATTTTTATGAGAGTTTGAAGTTCAATTTAAATGGATTCAACATTTTATATTCACCTGTAAACTAAACATTTCTCGTTGAACGATTTTCTTATTTTCTTGTAATTCAAAAACGAATAAATGTAGATACTTGAAATTCTCAAACTGTCTGTACCGTAACATTTTAAACATATTTATACTCTTTTTTATTTATAGACATACGAAGAAATGTTTAAAGTTTGAGAATATTTTAGTAGCTTAAATGTATGAAATGTTTAATTTTTATTGATTACATATTAATTACTATCGTATTTCGACTTAATTGCTTTTATTAATTTTGGTCTTCATAAAACTATATGTTATAATTATAATTATCAGATAGATACTTATTAATGTGTCTAAATAATATTTTAATAATTATATTGATATAGGTATGCATAACACTTTATCATAGTATTATTATTCAGATTAAATAAAACCAAAATTTATCGAACTAGTGACATTTAAATATGAGAATAGTAACTTAATCACTTAAATATGATTAAATATTTAATAACATTACGAAATCACTGAGCAAAGTTTCATCGATAAGATTTCTTTATAAAAACCCATCCTGAACAACGATAAGCTTTTATTCTAAAGTCAGTTCATAGTTATTCAACATTAAATTATTTCTGTATTTTGTTTTGTTATTCATTCTACTCACTTGTATAACAAAATAAATACAACAATTCATTTTTAGATCACTTTTATAACGGTAAGAAATTTTTATTTTATTTAAATATAGTGTGACAATTTTATCTCTTTATTGTAAAAAATTTAATTTTCATTAAGATTTTATTTTAATACTTGGCAATTTATCACTATTCAATGTAGACATTTAATCATCGTGTTTGAAGCTCTTATCTATTAGTTTTGAACAAAAGAATGTAATCACTGTGTATCTTAAGCATATTTCATTCTATGAAATCTACCGTAGGTAGGTAGATATCTACTTTCGTCCATCACTGACCTGCCATAATTTATTATTTAAATACTGAGCGGCAATGCATGTATTGAAATTACAATGACGTGTGTTGTAATTATTCCTGAAAAAAGCTTTTTATAGTAAAAACATGCTTCGGCTTAAAATATTCAGGGTGGTTTAAAGTCAACATATTTTGATATGTTTTGCAAATACTTTGTGGGATGTTATTGTAGGTACGTTAAGAAGTTATTTCATTTTTTGAGTTTAACGATGTTATATTTTTAAATATTTTATTAATTTTTGATTTTTGTGTAACCTTGTTTAACGCCTTAAATAAATGAAAAATGAAGAATAAATCTTGAAATACATCTTTTGCTTGATTAGTACTGATGTATAAAAACTATATGAATTCTGATGAACTCATAAATTATAATAATTTCATTCATCATCTATTAAACTGGTTGTTTAATGGTTAATTCGTTGACTCTTTTATCTATTTTGGTAATTTAATTTCTAATTATATATTATAATGATCTAATTGTTTTTAAAGTTTTAATCGTCTTGACTAAATAAATGTTTCTGTAAATTAAATACTAGGGCAGTTTTTGACCTAAGAATATCGTAGCTTGAAAATAAAAATTGGATAAATTATTTTTGAATAAATTAAGTTAATTTTATATTCTAACCTAACTTTAAACTTATCTGGTTACTTTTTTTTTTTGTTAATTTTTAACTATTTATTGAAGGAAATTTAAATTAATTAACTTTAGTTGTCACAGTTAATTATTTTCATTAACTTGCAAACCATTGAAAAATATATCACCTGATTATTGATGATTTTCAATATTTTGAAATATATAACATATTAATATCGGTACAAATAATATTTCTTCTAACATATTACATGTTAATTTTTACATTCCGAAACAAACTACGTTATATTATAATTTATAGGAATTACTTTTTATATATAATTCCCTTTAGGCATGGAAAAAATTATTTAAACCAAACAACATTTTGTTACTAAATAACACTTTTATTTTTTATTAGATATCTACCAGTTTCAAGTATAGTAAACATAAACAATATAAATGTTTTTTATACATAAAAAATTAATATTTAACCAAAAATAAAATAAGTTGAAGTATAAAAAAATTGTAAAGATGTAATCGTTATGATCTCATCCTTTTTGTTTTAGACTTCTGACGACATGTCTTCTTCTCAGTCTCCTTCTCCGTCTTCTTCAAAAGAGGGTGAACCATCATTCAATCTTCAAAAGGCGTTGGACAAATGTGTGTCTGATTGGAATAAAGCCAAAGCAGCAAGAGATAAAGCAGAAGCAGATGTTGAACTTATTTTACCCACACGGCCAAAGGATGCCAAGCCATTTTTAAAAAAAAAAAAAACTCCTAGTCGTCAAAACTAGGGCCTATGTTATTTTAAATTATATTATTAATTTATTTTTTCATTTTCATTTGTAGACCATCACGGCTGTTCGAAACGAAACAAGTTGCTAACAAAAATAAATGACGACATTGTTTTTGTTCTAGAGTTATTTATTTAAAACAATATTAAAAAATATTATTATTGAAGCAATTACTAATTCAATTTAAAAAGTTTTAAAAATCGTATCATATTATGTCGTATTAATAACAACTGTCAAATATTGTTTATAACTGTTAACTATGTTATTGAAGACAATTATCTAGAAACCCAAGTCCAATCTTGATAGGAATGTTAATCTCCCATACCCTAGAGTCTAAACAGATAGTTACTTAAATCTATGGACTAATATTTGAGCCTATTATTTGAATATGGTGGTATGTAAAAAGTTTCGCATAAATCGGGAATACCGCAATCTGTTACGAGTTGTTTTATGAATTGGCATAAAGTTCATAAATTCGTTTCAAATTTATATAGATATTTAATATGAATATTCAAATTGATGAAACTTATTAACCGGACCATGTATTATATGTTGTAATATTATAAAACCTATTTTATAAGGGATTATATTATAATATTCAATTTTTTTGTCAGTTGTGTTATAACTTTACAATAAAAATTGGATGAATTTATAAGTTAATTATATTAAATAATTTAAAATATAATGTCTACAATATATTTATATTTTATAGGTTTGTCAAAAAAGCCGCTATGAGGGAATGTTATGTTATAACAAAAAAACATTTTTGAGATTATTATTTCCTTGCAATGGAAGATGATTTATTTATATTTTATTTATTTACTCACTATTTTTTTTTTTTGACATGATCCACTTTATCTATAAGGGGTTTTGTATAGTCAACTTAAATGAAGTTTTGAACAAAAAAATTCGATTTCGACTATGTATTCTACCAAAATAGATATATAATATGCCATTTACCTTGATTATCTTTAGTTAGGACTTATGAGATACAATTTATGAATATATAATATAATATTATATTATATAATTCTA
Organism: Macrosiphum rosae; assembly: GCA_016617965.1. Taxonomy (NCBI): domain Eukaryota; kingdom Metazoa; phylum Arthropoda; class Insecta; order Hemiptera; family Aphididae; genus Macrosiphum; species Macrosiphum rosae. The sequence continues at coordinate 22,011 of WHPZ01590843.1, forward strand.
CGTGAAATTTACTTCTAAATGACTTTTCCAATTTTCACTAACCAAAAACCTTTTAACATTTTGATATATAAAAATTAAACATTTTTAATAACATTGAAGTGAAAAGTTAACTAAAAAATGTATTCCAAGTAAATTTGATGATGAATATTTATATTATTCAAATATGTTTTTACTTGTGTAGTCTGATAAATTGAATAGGTTAGTAGTTTACTAACCTATATTACAGTATATACAATTGGCAAAAGATACTTTTGTAAAAAAAAAAAACACTTCGTTATTTAGTTTACAGTTTACTTAATCGTACAATAATGATCACTTACTACGCAAACAATCACATAACCCAAATGCAAGCATTTAGAAATTTGCATATAATTTAACTCTTTAAAAAGGTTTGTTTGGAATCCCCTAACATACATATTATAGCCAATGCGTAATTTTGATAGTATTATAAAATCGAATTACGATGATATTTTTGGGAAAATGACTAGTTCGTTTTTGAATATATTTACCTACTTAATAATTGTTAGTACTTATTTTACAATTTAGCTACAAATATTGATTTTGCTAAATAGTTGTAATTTTTTTGTTATTTTTAAAACAGACGCGTCATATTATATCCAATGAATTGATTAAAAATATTAATTTGTGTTTTTCAATTAAACCACTATAATAGAACGGTACCTACCTACCTTTATTACTTTTCTATTTTTCTCAGACTGATTTTACACTAGACATTTGAAAATATACAACGCCTTTTTAAAGACTTCATATCACATCATATTACATCATTCATATTATCAATATCATATAACACGGCTTAAAGCAGTATATCATATTATTATTTATATAATATTTAAATGTTGGCCGAATTGGTGAAAAGAGCTTCGAGGTCCGACAAGTATTTCGACGAGCTTACATTAATTATAGCATTATAGTCCTTCAGCGTGGTCAATGGATTCAAGAGTTGTTCAATATTCTGCCCTCCTAGTGGAACAAGCAGTAAGTGCCAAATTTTCATAATTGAGGTTAGTTCATATTTGATATAATTGGACAATTCCAGGTCTTTTTTTTCCTTAGGAAAAACACAGTAACTCCACTAGAAATACATTTAAAAGGCATTATAAAATGTCGTATCAACCAAAATATTATAAAATGATAGGGAAATACACAGTATGTATATGTATGTATCAATTCCTAGAGAATAAAGCAGTATGTACCAGGGGCGCCCGCAGAAAATCAGCTCAGTGGGTGCAAAATTAAATTTATGTTATACATACATAGGTAGTCACATATTTACATTATAATACAATAATTTTTTGGT
>WHPZ01590844.1:0-23480 GCA_016617965.1 Macrosiphum rosae
ACATCCTAGCTAAAAATCTAACCAATCCAATGCCTGGCAACCCTCCCAAAAGATTGAAAAGAAAGTGGTGCCGCGACCTACTTTCATGATTTAACCTTAAGACTCTGACCTGGAGTGTCACCAGTGAGTGGCTTCTCCTTCATGTTTTCTGGCTGTAATCTTAATTTGTTAACACTTAAGATTATTATACATAATTTGTATAGATTGTTTAACTCAAATAAAAAAACAAAAACAAAAAAAAAATTACGCATGCATAGAGAAAGAGAATCATTTTGAAAATTGGATCAGATTGTATATTTTAGTATAAGTATCCTCTATCTTCCTCAGTAATTCCCATGCAAATCAAAGGTTACCCACATGAAATATTTGGTGTTTCTAATTACTAAATTAATTAAATACATGATGTACATTGCTGATTATAAACTATAATAGTTATAAAATACAACCGAAACAAATATGAAACACCCCTATTGATCCAGTAGTTAACTTTTAAGAGGACCAAATTTATTTATCTCTCCTATGTTCATGCATACATCAATACAATCAATCAAAAAGAGTTAATCAATGAAAAAATAATAAACTGAAATTTCAGAAATAAAGTTGTTCTGCTATATAATAATTTTTCGAATTTTGATTCAATGATCAAGCATTGCATACAAAATATTATTCTTAGCAGATATAGGATATATCAGCCTCTATTTTTGAAGATATTTAGTAACATTGCTTAGATTGGTTTTAATTTTGATATTATCCATATACATTTAAATTAACGCTCTTAAATAAATATTATATTAAATAATTTATATAACTATAAATATTATAATTACCATTTGTCTTTTTAGAATTTGTGATCACACTATAATTGTCTGGTATAGTATTATTTTTAGAACCTTTGCAAAGGTATAGGTGGTTAAAATCTTCAAAATGAGTACAAAAAACAGTATCGCCAGTTCTCAAATCAATATTTGATGCGACTTCTAGTTCAGGTGAGCTTATCAACACTGTCTCGTCTTCAATAGTATTTTGGGGTTTTTGAATAGATTCTTCTACAAATGAAAAAAAAATTAATATCATTTATATTGCATAACCCTATAAAAATATCATCTATGTAAATAAAATAGTACATAAAGGTAGTATATGCTGCAGACTATTAAATACAGTTGATTTAATGAAAACAAAGTTATAAGATTTCATAAGTATCACATCTACACAAAAAAATACTGACACATTTAATAAAAAATAAGTAATGTAAAAATAAATATGTATTTAGAAGTAATTAACCCTTCCACTGCTCCAGATGTACTTTATGTCCAAAACATTTACACTTCACATTTACACAACATTTACATCTTCACTACTCCAGACCTACTACAGTGACTGCTTACAAGACTCGCGCATACAAGGTCGCTTAATAGACTCTAAGTCGTCAGGAACGGTCCAAATACATTATAAAAAATTTGGTTATAAGACACACCACTTTGTTTACAAGACTCAAATTTTGTAAAAAGAAATAGTAGAAAGTGAAAATTTTTGGTTGACATTTTGAAATAAATTTGACGCCCCAGTTAAAGACTGAAACAACTCAAAATTTAACAAATTATGGACCATCTCATGACGATTTCAGTTCAAGAACACAATAAAATATAGTAAAATTATTGACCACGAGAGCATTCTCAGTATTATAATTTACATTACGTTACATTGAGAAAAAATATAGAAAATATTATACCCATTATACCCAACAGACCAATACTTTGAGTTGTTGCAGTCTTGAACTGGTGCGTCAAATTGGTTTATTAATAATTACAAATTTTTGTAGATTATAACTGATTTCGATTCATGCTTAATAATGTGTATATATACAACAAATTTTATCGCATTTCACATTTATCGTAATTACTGTATAAATTATAAACAGACTCCCGATTACTCGCCACAGGTATTGTAATTGATAAGGTCGTCATGTGTCATGCCAAGCTGAAGAACTGGCAGAAAAAATGTGGAAAGTTAATGGGTGGTTCCATCGGTGGAAAAAAAAAAATAAAAATATTTCTTTCCAAAAAACACAAGGAGAACAAGGTGATGATTTTGCTGGCGCAAATTTTGGCTAGAAAATTAATGGACACCTCTGATCACCGAATTTTCACCTTCCGGTGTGTTTAATGCTGATTTATCTGGTTTATACTTTAGTGTGCTACCTGAACATACGTATCTTCTGAAAAATGACAAAGCAAAAGGAACAAAACCTTGTAAAGAACGAATGACGCTGATGTGTTGTGCCAGTATGTTGGGAGAAAAAAAGAAACTGCTCGTTGTCGGAAACAATAAGCAGTCTTGTTGTTTCGAAGGAGTTCAAGATTTACCTGAGGATTATTCAGCAAATAATAATGCATGAATGACCCAAGAAATCTTTAGCTAAGGTTGATCAAGTGGGATAACGAACTAAGTAGAACAATTTTGATTTTGGTAGACAACTGCACGGCTCTTAATGCAAGTTCAAATTAGAAGAATATAAAATTGGTTTTTTTTTACCGGCTAATACCCCATCACTTATTTAGCCTTGTGATCAAGGAATAATACGAACTCTTAAAGCTTACTATAGATCAAAAATAAGGAAAAGGATAATCCCTCTCCTTGATGAAACACTTGAATGTGAGTTAACTTCAATGATCTAGCCAAGAAAATTAATGTTCTTGAGGCTTTACACTTAGCAAATGAAGCATGAAATAATATAAGTGATGTGACTATACAAAATTGCTTTAGTCACGGAGGCTTCGTAAAAACTGAGAAAGAGGAAGAAGACAGGTCTATTGAGACGCAGGAAGACCCCATTGACAAGACATATGTGGATTGGATGAATATCGACAGTGATCTTCAAACTTCTGAAGAGTATTCTGAGTATAAAATTTGTCAGTCTATCGCAAATGAACCGACCAGCATCAGAGAAGAGAAAAATAACGAAAGTGATAGATGAGAAAGAGGTTAAACTACCATCAAACAAAGAGGTTCTAAAGACGTTAGAAGTGTTAATGAAAGCTGTTCATCATAGAGGTAATAATTTTAATATACAATATGAGTATGAACAGTATATTTCTGGAATACTAGAACATAATTCAAAACAAACCAAAATTACAATTTTTTTTCATAAATAATAAATATGTAACTTATAATTTTTTATAAATATTTATGTAAATACATAATTTATAATTTTAGATTCAGAGCGGAGCGAAGGAAGCTAGTGGTTTTACATTTTTTTTTGTTTTTATATCCTGTATACAAAATATCTACCAGAAGGAATGCTTCAATTTGAACATATAGTACCTTTCTTTTAGCAAATTTGATCAAGATGGTACTTAAGAAAAGTCATTTTTCGATTTTCTCAATAGTTATTTAATGCCACAGGAAAAATCATCAACAAGTTACGAAAAACGGCTAAAATTGGGATTTTAATTTATAATGCTTTGTTTATCACCATAGAAGCAAATAAAAAATAATAATAAATATTAATAATATAAATTCAACCTACAGGACATAATAAATAATAACAATATCTAGACTGACAAACCATCTCCGCTCAGAATCGTTTTTCTTATACAATGATATTATATCATTGAATTCAAGTTTAATAAAATTATTTATACATTGACCCACTTTAACCTACTGTACATCAGAGCGACATCCACTTACCCACTTTTTTATTAATATGTATGTTATATTTTGTATAATAATATAATTTTAATTTTTAATCATATTTTTTTTGTTTAGTCACTAATAAGCACGATTAAAGATAGAATGGTTGCACAATAAACTATGATAAGAAACAATTTAATGATGCTCATAGTTTCTTTTATTATCAACGATAGTCTAGAAACTTTTACTAGCGCTCATAGGGTATAAATTATGTACTACGCATCAGAAATCAAGATTCTTCTGTAATAATATGCACATTATTTTCCCGCGAAAATGCAAAAAAAGTACATACACGATTAAAAATACGATATTTTCAACGATTTTTACATTCGTGATTACATGGTACCTACTACCTACGTAATTTTAATTGTAAAGTTTGGTTTAGTCACATCCTAATAAAAATTTATTTCTTAATCTGAGAAGTTTAGAGTTAAGTTTTGTGAAACATGCTGGCTCTATTGGTGTGTTTAATGAAACATTGTCAAATTTTCTAAGTACTAATAATCCTTTAACATTTGAATGTAATGTGCACCAAACTGATATTCTCACAGATATATGTAGCATATTTGTTATAATGAGAATGAGACAGTACATATTATATTAAAAATCAAATGAATAAAAAACATAATAAAACTAAAAAAAAATTATCAAAACTCGTAGGCAGTTAACTTAAATTATAATTTACACTGAAAGCGAAGTATATGTATTATACTTTATTTAATCATCAAAAATATATTATTAATATTGTTTAAATATAATTATTATTTATTAAAATATAAAAATTATGTAATGTAACAACACAATATTATAATTTATAAAATATAAATTTATTATTTGTTATTCCATATTTTATTTTTTATAACGTAAATTCATGACACGATTAAAAATAGTATATTATAAATTATTATTCAATATTTAAACGCTAGGAGCACTAATGCTCGGTTCTGCTAGTCGTTGTGATAACAAGGAAACCTTGAGAAACACTTTATTATGGGTCGTTGTGCAACCATACTATCTATAATCGTGCTAATAAGTAATATATAATTTATTATGTATGTATTGAAGATTACTTTATTCAGTTTAAGTTTACCCACTTTCGCACATGCATACTGAGCCTCCAGAACATTCAGACCCCCCTCCCCCGAGTAGGCGACCGGCAGCGCTCGTCGTAAGAGGCAGCTGCTATTGGCGACGATCACCACTAGCGCTCCAAAGACGGGCCTGCGCAGCTGCGACCAGTTTTCGTCTGACAAGTGGGTCACAACTTAACTGAATAAAGTATAGATTAAAATAAAACAGAATGTCGTAAAAAAATTCATAAATTATTTTTTTTTTTTACAACTTTGCCTTTAGAATTCATTCGGTTATAAGACTCACTTTGTGCTGGTCCCAAAGAGAGTCTTATAAGCGGAGTATACTATAATGTACTATATTACGTTCCTGTAATTTATAATATTCCCAATTGTCGGGAACCATACAAGTTTAAGAAACATTGACTCGCATTATTTCTGAACATTAATAATTATATCATATTTAAAAAAAGTAAACAGGTATTTAATTAATTAATTTAGGTAATGCAGATATTTGTTGTTCGTAATAATAATAATAAAAAGTCAGATAATGAGATTAGATTAAGATATACCTTTAATACCTATTGGATTGTTCAAAATGTTATAAAATTGATCAAAAACATCACAATTATTTGTTTTTTTTTTTAATTTAGCTTCTTTGAGTCCATTCGGGTTTTCTTCGTCATATTCCTAAAATTAAATTACTTATTAATTAAACATACATTGATTACAATTTAATAACAATCAACTTATTTAAAAATAAATATATTTATATATGAGAAGACAGTAAAACGTAAAATTTGTGTTTAGCAGAACAATTTTATATTTCTAGGTTAAATTTAAGAGTAAAAAGATCTACAATCCAATTTAGAAGTAAGAATATAATGTTTTTGTGTTAGTTTTTAAAAGATATATTTTTAGGTATATAATGAACATTATTATACTAAATTTCCTACTAATAACTCACCTAAAAATTGAAAAATGTTTATAAAAAATAATAGGCTACTTTAACGATATTGATATTTCGATTCAATATCGCAAACTTATTTTGGAAATTTATATATTGACAATCGTAATATATTGTACAATATATCAATACTTAAAATATGGGTATTAGGCCACATTTTTTTGCTACACGATTTAATATCGCACAAAACAAAACTATATCGTTGAAGAAGCCAAAAAAATATAAATAGTATTAACTAATAGTTTATTTATACTTTAAGTGATTAGTGGAGATGTAAGAGTAGGATTTTTATTGATGTATTTTAAAATATGTTCTGTAAATAGAAAAGCTGTATCAATGTCACAGATAAATGTTGTACAAGGCAGTTCATATATGTTCACTCCGATAACACCAGCTAACAATTTAAATCTTAAATGCGCCCGTTGTAAAAGATATAATCAATTAAGTTCATAAATACTTACAATGTACAAAAGTTGTTCTTCTAACTCTTCTAGATAGTTTGACACTATATCAAGGGATTTATCTACTATTGGTGATCCTTTAATGCCAATTTTTACACACAAATCAGGAATCTAAAAAAAATATAAATGTCTTATAATATACTAAATGATTTGAAGAAAATATAGTGTTCTTATACAAAATTAATTTCACCAATGAAACAACATTATATTATAAAATATAAAACCTTTTTTAATTCTTCGGGCAATTCAAAAATGTCATCAGCATAAACTGTTTCTTCATTTCCAAAATCAATAAAATAAATATAGAATTGATTTTTATCAACTTTTTTAAGTATTTTAGCTCTATACATTGCATTCTCAAATATTGCTTTAACAATATCTCCTACTTCAATGTCCAACTTTTTCTTTTTTGCTGCAATGAAAAAATAATATTAGTTTAGATAAATTAAATAGAAATAAATGTTTTAATATGTCCATCTAACACTAATATGCTATTAAATTTGAATAAATGTATGAGTTTAAATATTTATGAATGAACCTAAATACAAAAATAACATGTATAAGAAATCCAGCTAATAATAAGTATTGCAAACAAAGCCAATTTTGCAAATATTAGAATTTTCTTGAAGACGAAACGATGGGAGTTTGGCTGGACATGTTTAGCGAGCTGTCAAATATCTTATACGAGATATCTCGATCAGAAACTCAACAAAATAGTGACCAGAGGGATGATCCTGCAAGCAATGGTTACATAGGGTTAAAAAGGATATTTCAGATACCAACAATTACAAAACAAAGGGATCGGCCCAGTGGACCGGAATGAATGGAGAAGTTTGGTAGAAGCAAGCAAAAATATAATAATTAATATTGTTTCCACCAAAAATGAATTTATTTCATAATTCGGTGTATAGTTAATAGTAAAATAAATTATTAATAACATTGTATAAATATGTAAGAAAATATACTTTATAGATTATTCATTCAAGTTCTAATTTAACACATCTATTGGTGACCTAAGCAATGAAGAATTACACTTGATACGTACTATACAACAGAGTACCATACATTTCTTATTTACTATTTTCTATATTTGTAAGGTATATTTTTAGATCTATAGATTGTATAATGGTTTTTTTTGTGCTAATAAGTTCACCCTGCTCAATACAATCGTGTTTAAATTATTAGTTATTGAAACTTACATTTATCCATTGCTGTTCTTTCAGTTATATCAGTAAACAGTTTTAAATTTTCATTGGAACCTCGAGAAACAAATACAGATGATGAATCATGAAAATACCTCAAATGAACTACTTCTCCATTCTTAAGCGGCTCTAACATTATTTTATTGTCAATAACAATTGGTGATTGTTTGTGTTCTGCAATTTTTAATTGAACATTATCAGCTATAAATTAAACAAACTGTATTTTATTTAAGATTTCAAATTAATTTGACACAATATTTTCTATTTGAGCTAAAGTTAATGGATAACCATGGACAGATTTTTTAACTTACATTATCAGTATAACTACTAAAATAAACGCATTTAAAGGTAGTGGTAAAAAATTAAACCCCCAAAAAAAGAACGGTTATATTAAAGCACCGAAAAATATTGGTTGGGTTATGTCTATTGGTTACATAGTAATATATGATTACATATTATTATATTACTATTATAATTACCTAGTATAAAATATACTATGGCATAACATTTTTAGATTCTGAGGGGAGCGAGGAAGGCTAATGATTTTACAATGGAGTTTATTTTTTTTTTTATCCTGTATACAAAATTTCTACCAGAAGGAGTACTTCGATTTCCACATATAGTATCTTCTCTTTTAGCAAATTGGATGAAGATGGTACATTTTAGAGGAAATTTTTCGATTTTCTCAATAGTTATTTTATGCCACGAGAAAACCCACCGACAAATTACGAAAAACCGCTAAAAACAGGTTTTTAATTTTTAATGCTTTGTTTATCACCATAGAAACGAATAAAAAATAATAATAATATTAATTCAACTTGCAGTCTATAATAAATAATAACAATTTAAAATATTCAGACTGACAAACCATCTCCGCTCAGAATCGTTTTTCTTAGACAATAGTAAATACTATATATATTATATATATATATTAAGGTGAATGGCATAATTTGGTGAATGTCAACATTTTGAAAGAACATTTAAAATTTAACAACAATCACCGGTAAATGTCAACATTTACAACGATTATCGGTGAGTGTTGAAATTCACAATTGAGTTTTGGTGAATATTAGAAATTTTTAGTTAAAATTGGAGTATAGACGTTCAACAATTGGTGTGTGGTAGATTGTGAATGCTTATAGATATGATATTGTTCACCCAATAGCTAGAAACGAGTAGAAATGTATGTTATACTGTATTATTTAATTGAACAGTGTTTAATGATCCATATAATATTATCGTTACGGTATCTGTCTGTCTGCCTGTATTCACTACTTAGCTCTTGCTTAATTGCGTAATTGGCGATATCTCTATCATCATACCTAATTTAGTAGGGATGGAAAATACGGTTATATCAGTGGCGTAGCCAAAGTAGGGGGTGAGCGGGCTGCAGCNCCGAAATGTGAAGAAAATTAAAAAATTATTTTTATTGTAATTATAATTTATAATTCATAAAATTATTATGATATACAAGATAAGAACATTGAGCAGGTGGAACATAATGAAAATGACATTGAGACTAGATCATGAATTAAAAAAAAAAAAAAAAACATGATTTAAAATAAAGTAGCAGCAAAAGTGGGACTTGAATTACAAGCTGAAAGAATGTAATTATACGTTCATTGAGCCAAAAGTTTAGTCCAACCAAATCTAATGATACTATTCATATGCGATTCCCCGATGTTAACTGAGTTGTTGTAGCTGTCAACAATGAATTTTACACACTAGGCACAAAAGAGAGTGAAATATATCAATTATACACCCGTAATCAATTTGCTGTAAGTAAAGAACAACTATTATCTCCTGAAGAAGTTGCTACTGACCAATCCGTGTCATCCTTAAGGAAAGCTTCCACTAAAATTTCTCAAACAGGGGTACTTAAAATGCATTTGAAAGGCAAAGTGTGTATCGAAGAAGTGTAGTTATAGATCCTCAGGACTTTTATGTAACTCAAAATGTAATAATACTCCATCTTGTTGCAACAAATAATTTATAATATAAAATAATTTATGGTTAATTTATTAACCCTTTGAGTGCCCAATTAATTTGTAAAAATTATTTTATCATTATTAATCTTTTTTAACAAAATGTCAACATTCACCAAAAACAGATAGTCGACATTGTCAACATTCACCTTAGCATATGTATATCATTGAATATAATATCAAGTTTAATACAATTCACTATACATTGGTCCACTTGTAACCTACTGTACAGCAGAGCGACATCCACTTACCTGGCTTTTTTTTACAAATATATTTATGAAAAATCAAATCTTTGGCATGGGGAACAATATAGATGGGCCAGCTAATTGTATATAATTGTATACAGATTTTGCTGGTGTACTAGTATTGTCTGGTGGTAAATGGTTAAAGGTTAACATTAACTTTAAAATATTGTCAGCACACCAAAAAATTATTTTGTTGGGTTATTATGCAACATTTTAAGTTACTTAAAATATTTTAGGTATTCTTAATTTAGATCACTAACCTGTACTACTATCCACAGTTTCCTTTAATATTTTATCATTTTCTAAATCATGAGCTTTAGCGACATAAGTACACTTAACATCCTCAACAAGTGTTAAAGTAGAATTTTCACAATTTTTGTTTGGTATCTTTTCACTTGGTAGTAACTTCAATACTTCAGTGTTCACCAAACTACCTGACTTCAATTCTTTAAGAATTACATTTTCTGAACCATCAATATTTTGTTTTTTGCTTTCCTAGAAAAAATGTTTAGTTAAATACTAGTTTTATAATAGGTGCACAAATAGTTTGTTACTTACAAGACATAGAACTACACTACTATCTATTAAATTTGTAAAGAACTTTTGAATTTCATCTGTTATTTCGGAATTTGGGGGAACTTCAATAGACACCGGAGTTGGTAATATAGTCTTAAAGTAAAATAATTTTAATTAAATTTAAGTACATAAATATCACAACTTATTAGCAATACCTCTTTTTTCAATTCATCTGAAAGTTCATATATATCAGCTAAATGAACTAACTCTGTATTTCCGAAATCAATATAAGAAACATAGAAATCATTATTATCAATCTTTATTATTTTAGCTCTAAAAAGGTCTTGGAACGAATGTGAAAATACTTTGACAATATCTCCTATGACTAGATTTGTTTTTGCATTTCGATCTAAAATAGACAATATTTTAATACAACTTGTGATAAGCGTTATATTTGATATTATTATAATTTAACTACACATTGATTGATAGTTAATCCTAAATAATGCCAAGTAAATTATAGTCAATCATAATGAGTTTTTATAAATTATGGTAAAATGTACAAATCATATTTGTTTATAATATACTCATTTTTAAAATTAAATAATATATATTTGATACAATGTACATATTATTCATAACTAACCTTCACTATCCATAGTCTTCAAAATAATAGGCAAATTATGCATTTTATAAGTGTCATCTTCACAGTCTTTTATAGCTTTACACAAATAAATAGTTTTAAAATCTTTGAAATAAGAAACTAGACAATAATCCCCACTTTTCAATATAATACTTTGGAAATCATTGATTAAACTCTCATTTGATTTAATTAATGTGTCATTTTGTTCACAATTGTTCAAAATTTCTGTTAAAAAAAAAAATTAATTTTAAGGTATTTTTAAAATATTAAAATTTTCTTACCATTAGAAATTAATTGATTTTTATTTAATTTTAAAAACTCTTCAAAAATATTTAATGAGTTGTCTTTTCTCCTTAAAGTAATTTCTTGATATCTAGTGGAATTTCTTTCATCAAATTCCTAAAATACACAAATTAAATTATCATTAAAATATACTCCCCAATAACAAATGAAGCATTAGCAGGGTTAGGCAGTATCAAAGATACAATTGTATCGTGTATTTTGTACATAGTTTTCAAGTATCAAGTGTCATATATTATGAAACATTTATACCATTATCATATTTTGCCAAAAGATACAATATTCTTTTATTGTAAACAGCTGTACTGAATTAAAGTTACCCACATTGCAAGTCTACCAAAAACCAAAATAAGATTTAGGTGCACAAAATATTCAGCTCCATTAAATGAGTTTAAAAATGTTAGTGAAAATAGTGTTTAATTTAATTAATTTAAGTATAAATATTTTTTTAAATCACAAAACTAAAACAATATTGAACACATTAAATGCTTCACTTTTGTATGTATATTAGAGCTGGCAGTGTTTCAAATTTTGATACCGGTATCCGGTATTTGTTCACTACTGATATTTATGGTATTACCTTCAGTAATTACTGAAAATACCATAACCTGGGCAAATTTATTAGTGTTTTCAACCTAGGATAGGGCTATTATATTATGTCATTACAATTATATAAAAATAATAAAAATAAATATAGGTAGGTATAAGGCATTTTCAGTAATTACCGCTATTTTCGGTAACAACGGTAATTACCGATTCACGGTATACTAGTATTTTAAATTACCGCCAGCCCTAATATTTATAACCTTAAACACCTAAATTTAAAATATATATTTTTATTTAAATGTTCAATTACAATAATAAAATGATAACAGTTTATAACTGAACACACATTACATAATATGTATCTAAAAATATGACTTGAAACTTACGATGTATAATGGAATTTTTTCAATATTTGTAATAAAATTGTCCAAGTCACGAATCTTCTTCACAAAAGGTACTTTAATTCCAATCTTAATAGCTAATCCAGGAATCTACCAAAACAAGCATATTAATTAATTAACAATATTAATCTCTATATAATACAAGTGATTATTATCATTGTTACAAAATATGTTTTATTATTTTTATTTTAGTCTCGTCTGTCATCACATTTTGGGACAGTAAAGCAAGATAGGACATTAAGATTAATTTTCATCAACAATATTTATTCTGATAGGAAAGTGAACTTAGTTGGTATTTTGGGGGATCAAAAGTAAAAAATACCCAGTAGTTTTTAATAACACCATGAAAAACAAAAAAAAAATTAAGGAAAAAAGAAATTTTTACGCAGTCAAGTTTTCGACAAAATTTTGACTTGTTTTGAGCTGTTAACAAAGATTTTCAGTTTCCAATTATTTTAGTTTTATTTTCTATAAATGTCAATAAAATTTTATTCATTGGGTAAAAAATATTGTATATTTAATATAAGGCTCCACACACATTTTTACAATATCTGCTTAAAAATACATAGGCAAAAAAAAAAATTTTTATTAGCTTTTAAAGTTCTAATTTTGACAAAATACATAAAAATCAAGTTTTATTAATTCGTGCCTCAGTGTTAAATACTGTTATAATTCATTATACATTTATAATCAATGCTAATAAGCTGTTTGATTTCGTTGTTTTTTTTTTTTTTGGAATCAATTATTGGTTTCAAATAAAACCGATATTGATAAATCGAGTATCAGTTCTAGTATTGGCCCATCCCTAATTTGTATAGCTAAGGATTGAAAATTTAAAACAAGGTTACATGGAGTAGTTAACTGTGTAACCAAAAAATTAGTTTTTTTTAAAGTTATTTTAGTTATTTTTTTGTAATTAATAAATTAATTCGACTAACCGGCTACCGTATTAATAATAAATAATAACAATATTAATATAATATAAAATATAATAGACTGACCAACAGTCTCCGCTCAGATTTGTTTTTCGTATACAATTATATTATATCATTGAATTCAAATTTAAGAGGATGCAACACCCACTGTATTGTCTTTGTTTTACAAATGCGGAAAATACAAAGTTTACTTTCAGAAATTCAAATTTTATGAGTTAGCTTAAAAATTAGAGTGAATCGACCTATTATGAAACTTGATGGTAAGAACATTATCTGTGTTTTTTAAGATAATTTAGTTTTTAAGTGGATTATGAGTGTATAGTAAATTAAAAATGCTCAAACTGAATCATCGTAAAAAAACTTCCAACAAAACACAGATCATTTTTTAGCAGGGAGTAGCATACCCAATAAAGATTACATTTATGGGTCGCCATTGCAAAAAGTTTGGGAAACTCTGCATTACAGTAACCTACTTGTAACCTACTGTACAACAGAGCGAGATTGCACTAACCAGAGTTTTAATATTATTTATCCTTATAACTTTTACTTTTTTGAATAACATAGTTTTAATTTAAAATTTAAGATCAGAATGTTTACCTAAGTATAGGAGTTATAGTTATTATAGTAAAGGAGTTTTATGTATTTTAATTTAAAGTTTGGGTAAGCTTAGTGGTATGGTAAGTGGTTAATACTGCAAAATGTCCATTACGAGACTCATCTAAACTTACATACTTAAATAACTCATAAACTTCTAGTCAGTAGTCCTAAATATAATAATTAAATCTATATAGAAATAAAAATGACCAAAATACTGACCAACAACAATAAATATCTTTAAATTGATAAAAAAAATTGTAAGTACACATATTCATATATTTCATAGAAATCTAGTATATTCTAAATTCTAATATCTAACCTTTATTAATTCATCTGATAGTTCACAAACAGAATTTGAATGAACAAATTCACAATATCCAAAATCAATATTTTGTACATAAATCTCATTAGCATCAACATTTATAATTTTGGCACGATATTGAGATGTTTCACGTACAATTTTAACAATATCTCCTACATTTAACTCTTTTTTACATATAACAGCTGAAAGTATACAACATGGTTATTAATTTATTACATTTATTTTTAAAAATATTATTTGTCAAAAAATAACTCACTCTTATCTTGATTACATTTTACCAATACATTATTTAATAGATGTACATCCTTCACAATATATACATTTTCCATATCTTCAAAATGTTTTAAGAAAACAATATCATTGTTTTTTAAATCACTGAGTTGGTTAGTATTATTATGAATTATTGAAGTATTTTTCTCTATTTGTACAGTTGTAAGTTCTGATTCAAAAACAATAATAATTTAAAAACAAATTTGTATTTATTCAACAAACAAAATTAAGGATTTCCACTAGATGGAAATAATATTACCAGATTGTACATCACCGGATGTACATATCATTAAATATTTAGAATTAATATATGATCCATTTTCTATATCTTTCAATTTCACATTTTCTAGGCAATTTTTAGAGTTTTCATCAAATTCCTAAAACATAATATAATATGTAAATTTAAATAACATTTCATTTTGATATAATAATGAATATAAATACATTATATTATATATAAAACAATTTTAAAACAATATTTGTATTTTTACAAGTTTCAAATAATAATAACAATAAAATTGTGTAGCATTAATCAATATAATTGTTTAATAAAAACATAAATGTGATCGATTATTAACATTTTGCCACATTTAACTTATCAAACAAATAATATTTCCTTGTTAGTTGATTAATTACAATTATAGAAATATAAGATACATAATATCTGTTTTCCATTAATTAGTGTATTATATTATTTTAAGTATATTATACATTACGTACTATTATAAATGGCTTTCCTTCATCACAAAATTCTTGAAAAATAGATTTTATTTGTTTAGTAGCTTCATAATTTTTTAAATCACTGAGTCCTATTTTAACAGCTATTCCAGGCTGAAATTGAACAAATAAAAATATATATAAATATAGATAGGACTAAAAAAGTATAAATATTAATTATATTTGTATTATTAACTGGAAAACAGACTTTAAAACTAACTTTATAATGAATAAATGAAAAAATAATTTTATGATTTTTCCAAAAAAATCAAATATTTTATTGTTTATCTATAAAATGATATTAAATTTTGTCACAAATATGCAATGCATCAATTTTACTTAGTAAGATTACCTAGTTTTGATTTCATGTTTACCATAACTAATAATAAAGGTAGGATTATAAAAACTTTTTTCATCTGCTTACATACGATTATAGTCGTATTTAGGTTAACAATTGGTTTTTGATTTTAAAGTGGATTTTCTATAAAAATAATGATGTTAAAGACCAATTCAATATGGTTTTATAATTATTTTGTTTATGGGCCAAAGCAGTATCTTATATCTTAAGGCTCGCATGACTCAAATCACAAGCATTCCAATAACTATTGTACACACAATATATTAACCAATATATTTTTAGTGTAGGTACCTACATTAGTATTAACCACTAAACATTTTACAAAGAACATTTATTGATGTTATGATTTTTATACCATCAATATTCGTCAGTGTGGGGTATAAAATTTAAATGATGGTTGGTAAACACACAAAATATTATATTAAGGGCCTCATACCAAAGTTCTCCATTACATAAAATGATTATCACATCTCTCTTACAAAACAACTCACTTTGATCACTATATTTACATAAATATTTTAGTTAATACTTCATATTATCAAAATATGCTTTGTTTTAACTTTTAAAGTAATAATAGATTTGATTATTATCTTAATATTTTTTGACTATTTATGTGTATTAGTAACAGTATCAGTTATGAATTAGAGTAATGCAGAACCCTTATTGAATGAAATGTAATATTCTATAAGTGAAAAAGTACTATATAGTACTTATAGACTGAAAAAAAAACATTAAAATGTTATATCAAAATCGGTTTTCCATTTATGCATTATGTACATAAACTTAATGGATAGTGCTCAATGGTAATGTAGATATTCTTTATGAGAGGCAAATATATAAGGAATAGAACAATATTAGAAAATAACAAGATATATATCTGGTATCAAATTATGATAATATGGATAAAAACAATAGGCAATTTGTTCATAATAAAAAATAATCATTAAAAATTAAAAGTATAAGAAAAAATACCTTCTTTAATTCATCAGCCAATTCATAAATAACATTTGATGGAACTGTTTCAACATTTCCATAATCCATGTAGAAAACATCATAACTGTTATTATTATTTTTTAATATTATTGCTCTAAATAAATCACCAAAGTGGGGTGAAAAAACTTTGACCGTGTCTCCCACAACTGGATGATCCTTTATTATTTTATCTAGTAATAAAAAAAATACATACATAAATTAATTGTTTTGTAGTTTATTACATAAAATAATAGTGAATATAAAAATGAGGTACTTATTGGTTGTTTACAACTACCTATCATTGTCATATGATAAGTTATCATATATAACTATAATAATTAGTTTGACTAAAAATTTGGCTATCAAATAATATAATGGTGTTTTAAAGTTATACTCAAAAATATTATTATAAATAATAATAAGTAATAACCATAACTTGTCATTTACTTATTGTTTTCAAAAAATCTAATCATAATAAATAATAATTGACTAATGTGTTTTAACTGTATGCATTCTACAGATACGTTTCTAAGACAGAAATGATGCTATGATAAAGTGTTTCAAAGTAGAGAATTTTAGAATATGTAAATAGTTGATGCAACAATAAATTATGATTATTTTCATGTTGAACTCAAGTAAAGAAAATATAGATATAACAAAAGTTATTGATATTGAAAGTAGTCTTAGATGTTTAAATTATAGGTCAGAAAAAAAACCAATAAGTATCAAAAAAAATATAATAAAATTCAATTATTTTTATTTAAATAACTTCAGTTATAAATTTTTTATTTTTTATTTGTTTAGTAAGAAATATAAATTTATTTTAACCTGTACTTTGAGCAGTTTTTATTAAAATAACACCATCAGCGAAATCATAACCGCCATTATCAACACGTTTTATAGCTTTACCAACATACAAACAAGTAAAATCTTCAAAATAAGTCAAAATGCAATAATCCTCATTTTTAAATGGCAAATTGTTTTTCTTCACAAGTTTTTCTTCGCTAAAAAAGCTACATTTTCTGGAACTACTAGATAGATATAAGCTGTAAATATAAATTTTTCTATTAACATATTATTCAAGTAGTCATTAGATGGAAGAAAAATGTATTTACCTCGATTCGTTATTATCATGACCATTGGTTATATTATTTTGTACACATATAGTTTTTGAATCATTAGCAGAGTTGATGCTAAAACAAATTTATAGAAATTACAAGGCATTATAACTTAAAATGAGTTATAAGTTAAGAAAATATTAATTAAATACATAGTAAACCATAAGATTAAAAAAAAGTCTACCTTAATTCATTCTTATCATAACCATTGGTCATATTTTGAACACTGATAATTTGTTGATCATTACCAGAGTTAATGCTAAAACATGTTAAAAATAAATAAATTACAAAACCTAGTAATTACAATAAAGGCATTATGTAAACTTAAAATAAGTTGTAAGCCCAAGAATCTTTAGAGCAGTAATACCAAACTTTCGTTTTTTCATTGGGCCAAGTTCCTAAAATGTTGGCTTTCATCACCAATAAAATAAACATATTTTATAAAATACATAGAATATATTTTTATACATTATTTCAACCTAAAAATTAACTTCAGGCTTCATTGCTGTAAATCTTTACAACAAATAGGCAACTGATAACAAATGGAAATTACCAACAGAAGTACCTGTAATTCAATATTTTATAAAGAAAACATTGAATTACGGGGCCACACTATAATATTATAGTTAGGATTAGACATTAATAGTTTAATATAACATACCATTTTAAATTTGTATAAAGTACTATAAGAGTGCAATTCAAAATAAAGATTCCTATACTATTGCATTTTAACTATTCATTGATAATAATTATAACAAATATATATCAACTACAAAATAATTAAGTTAATAACTTACTCTGTTTTTGATTCTGATAATATCTTTGATATTTGTTTTTCATTAACACCATTTTCCAACTTTGTATCATTGCAGTTAACTTGAACAAGAACAGCACCTTCATATAGATTCTAAGAATGAATAAATAATAGTAAAATATACAAAAAATAATACAATAAAACTAATTAGTACAAATAATATTAGCTATAAGCATGTGTGTGTGAAGATATATTTCACATGTCATGCACAAACTATAAACATGTGGAATATATCTACTTTACCAGGTTACTATTTTTTTTCTTTAAATTGTTTTCTATAAATACTTGTTTTAGCATGCTAAATTGAAAAATGTTTAAGAAAAATTTGCAAAAACTTATACTGTTCAAAAGTAACGGCAAATTAAAGTAGTGGATATTGCTATATTAACTATAGGGTTAAATCAGTGGTTCCCAAATTAGTATAAAGCTACAAGCCCCTAGCTCAAACTGGAATTGGTCCGGGGACCTCTTTTTTGTAAATACTTACTTTTCAATATGAATAAAGAATACAAACTTTTTTTGCAATAATAGTTTCAATAGTCCAAAATTACTCGGAATTTCAAACAAATAAAATAATTCCACTAAAATAAAAACGAAAAATCATTACAGTTGATGAAATCACTACCATTAATTAAATTCAAATAATATGTATATTATATCTTATATTATCTATATTTAATCAATGGTACAAAGCAACTGCGGAAGAACTAACATCAATACGCAGACCACCAAAGGGAACCACTTGGTTGGATCACTCATTAGATTATCGATTATGTTAGCTTATTTCTAACTTCTATAGTGACCTACTGTTCCTCATCCTCCTACTTTAATTTTGAAACTAATGATTTGCGCAAATGTTTGTGTATTTATGCCATATACTGTAACATTGACAAAAATTATTCCAATAACTTTTAAACGATGTGTCCTTAAATTATTTTTAAGGTTCTTAAAATAAGCACTCAATAAGGTGATAGTAATTTAGGGGAAAATTTTATTTTAAAAAAGCTAGATTGTCTGGTAAGGTAGATTTGTTCCCAAATTGTGCAGGTCGTGCCTGTGCATGACAGGAACAACCCGTAGAAATGCCTATAGCGTTAAGTTATAACACAATAATTACACTTTCTGACAGAAGAGGTTTTACAGAAAATGTTGTTTTCTTCGGAATAAAATCATTTTTGAATGTGACTGGTAAAGCCTAGAATATAAAATGTGTTAAACATAAAGTGAATTAAATTTAAGCATTTAAAATGTAAATAACTTTTACTTACTAATGGTTCATACATAAAAAAATATGGAAGGACAAACAGATTTTCTAACTTAGTATCATAAAAAGAGCCATAATCAATTAATTCAATTCTGGTATTATCAGTTTTATATTCATTGAAACTAATTAATTTCCCTCTGTACCTAAATAAACACAGTACATAATTTATAAAAGCAGACACTTGTTCCATGCTGTATAAAGTAGCATTAAAGTACATTATTTCTTTTTTTTATATTAAATAAATTACCATTTTCCTTCAATTTCAACAGCAACTGTTTCTAATAATTTAAATTGTGTAACTTTATGATATGATCTACTCAGTAATGAAATTAATTCCATATCTTTTGTTCGCTTTTCAATTTTATTCTTAGTTGTCACTAGATATACATTTTTGGAGTCACTTGAAAGCAAATGAACCTATTAAAATAAAATGTATGTTATTATCTTTAATATTTTTAGAAAATATAATAGGTAATAATTGGTACAATTAGGCATAATGTGGCACTTGGCTCTAATTATTTGGGGTGTAAAAATTAATCACAATTTACTGACCTAGGTATTTAAAATAGGTTTGCTCTATTAATACCAATTTTTTCTAGGAGGGAGGGGGAACTGACTCATCATAAATACCCTCCTTTTGCCCAAATTCAGTCTATGGGCCTAGATAGATATGATTTTACTGATATTCAGTTCAGTTTTAGGCATGCATGTGGTATGTTTCTTAATATACTATGTTTTATTGTTTTAATATTTATTTAATGTTTAACACATATATTTACAGACACGGACTAATGAAAAAATTTCACAGGATGCTACATAAATTTAAGGGAAATAACAAAAATTGTCGGGACCAATTTTAAAAAAAAATTAAGAAATGATTTTGATCACAATTTTATTTTCGTGTATTAATTAATAATAAAGTAAATATATGAGATAGCTGTTTAAACTTTACTCATTAACCTAATTTCCCTATTGGCTACTATAAATGTATTATTTTGATTATAATAGTTATTTTACTGATAAAAGACTATGATTTTATCAAAAAACACGGACTAAGATTATACCTAATTAAATAATTATACCTTAGTTTGTAAGAGAATTTAATAAAAAAAAAAAAATTAATTTATACAGATTGGATCAAATATATTAAAGGTCCACTACTGTATACATATATACAGGGTGTCCCGTGAAGATATACCTATTACCCGTAGAGGGGGACTCATCGCCCGGACAAAAACCGGTTTTTTGCCGTTTTACCTATTAATTAAAAAAATAATTAAAAATCAGGAAATTAATGAAATTAAAATGTTGAAACGTCAATATTTTCAGAAAAATGAACTCTACAAAATGGCAATCTTCAAAATCTCTTAAATAATTAATTAAAAAAATAATTTTTTTAACTTTTTTACCAAAACATAAAAAAAAAAATAAAAAATTAGTTATTTGTAGTGCTTACCTCTGTGAGTCTTAATAAGAAAACAGAATTACGATATCTCTATTATTTCAGGAGATATCGCAATGAGTAAATCCTCACGGGACACCCTGTATAACTTGTTTCAAGTTATTAGGAGACAGATTGAATTTCTGAGCAGTCTAATAATAAAGGAATGACTACTACAGTACGGCCAGCAAAATTAAAACCTCAGATTATT
Organism: Macrosiphum rosae; assembly: GCA_016617965.1. NCBI lineage: Eukaryota > Metazoa > Arthropoda > Insecta > Hemiptera > Aphididae > Macrosiphum > Macrosiphum rosae. The sequence goes on from WHPZ01590844.1 coordinate 21,046, forward strand.
AAAACATAAATTATTTATTAGTAATAAATTATTTGTAAATATTTTTGTAAATATTATAATAATAGATTTTTAATAAAATACGGGATAAAATATGAATAAATGCATGATAAAAGTAAAAATTCAAAATAAAAATATTTATGAAGAAGGTAGGTATGAATTTAACAGATTATTACAATTTGAGTAAATTAACAGTTATTACTTGAATGATTTTATTGCCTAAGAAATGCACATACCTATAATATAAAAATTTAACATGGACCAATGAGTTCAAACTGTCTTTTATTTTAAGGCATTTGAGCTATAGTCGATCCACACATGTTAAGTAGGTGCGTGCCTGGGTCTACAAAGTCATATTTGTGATACTAGCATAAAATGTTGAAATGCATTTTTATTCTTTAGAGAATCATAGAAAACGACAAGCTGACAAAATCAGGATATTCACCATACACAGATTCGACAGTATGCATTGATTTTAAACATATGGATAGGTAATTCTATCGAAGTATTATTTTAATACTTGCACGATATTAGTTAATTTATGTTATAAATCATTGTTGTATAGGATAAAGAAGGTATAATTGTAACACTAGTTTTATTATTTAAAAACAGTGCAGAAGTACGATAACGGAATGAGAGTTTCCAGATTACCGCCTCCGGAAACTGGAGTAAGATAACCAATAAATATAATTATAAATAACATCAAATACAGAGGGACCCACTAGTTTTGAATATTTGCAACACCATCGTTGTGCCAAGTTATCTGATAGCTATATATTATATTATGGAACAAGATTACTTTACAGGGCAACCTTTGTTTTTGATATATTATTTTGTTTTAAGCATTGTTATTTGTTTTCATATGCTTATTTCAAAAATGTTAGAAAAACTTTGCGGAAATTTTTAGTTAAAAAATTATGATAAAAAACTATTTTTGCTTCAGCCGCCCACACGCTTGACACTGGTAAAAGAGTCATGCAAAGAAACTACGATTAAGAGTTCGACATATACAAACTCAAACAGCATTTTTGTTATTTGTCAATTTAAAAAGAAAATATCTCTCGAATTGCTATGGAACACTACCACAAGTAGGTTACAGGGTGAAAAATTGCATTTTGCAATTTGCTCACAGCGATGCCACTCACTAACTGCGCTGCGCTCAGGCAATAAAGTAGAGGGCAGACAAATAACCCAACAGGTAAACTTAATATTGTTAGTTACAGTAACACAAGTATTGTAGTGGGTTACTTCGCCTGCCGGCTCCGGTCGCTAAAGTAGTCAAACTGAAGGTCATCCACCTATTTTATGGTACTTCCGTAATAGTGATTTGAGCAAATTATTGTTTTCACCATCGTTCTTAACTCGTCAACACACAGCATTTCAAAAAGGTTGCCCAGTAAAGTAGACTTATACCGTAAATATTGTATTTTATGTTTGTTATATAAGGAAATATATGAAATGGATAGTTCTTAAATTGTTGGGGCTGACTGAATGCGCACCCACTTGTGTAAATCATTTAAAAATTAAAACAAGCATGTAGATAGGTCTGCTATGAACTATTTGGAACTATCCTTGTACAACGATAATAATCAATAGACAAAAGTAAAGTTGGATTAAACATAATATTAAAACTCTGTATATCAAACATTAAAAAGTGAAAACCAAAACTATTATAATTTTTAACATACCTCGGTCCACGTGTTCAAAGGCAAGAACTCCAAAACTTGTTTGGACGTAAGAAATCTCAAACCCATTATTATATGAGTGTATACTAATTGAACTCAAAATAATATTTTTAACAGAAATAACCAGAGAAGTCTGCAGACTGCAATAATCAATGATTTTTCTGAATCAAAATTCAAAATCACGAAAGACGGGAAGAGCCAACGGGTAACGTCTTGTCGTCACACGCGGCTTGTCAAATAAAAGGATAATCGCCAATCGGTATACAAGTATTATAGCTTTGCCGACACGCCGTTAGTCGTTACAAATAGTCGCTAGAATCGCGCATGGCTAAATGCCGAATCAGAAATAAAGATAACCCTGAAAAGTGGAAACCACGATTGACCAATTACCGGAAACCAAAGAATAAGAGATATGATGTATTTATGACTTATGAGCCCACGACGTCGGGCACTGTTCAAAACAATATAACATAATATAGAACAATATATTATTGACAAATAAAAAATTCACAATGAAATGAATCAAAAAGCTATTTTAAAGTTATCAATAATGTAACGACCATAGCAACAAGCGTCTAGCGAGTAGCGACAGGGAATCCGAATGACTGTAATATGGCCGACCGCCGACTTCTTTATCATGATCCGTTATCACCGATTTTATTATCATAATATCATTTTTTATTAAAAATCATGATGAATAAAATTAATGATATTAATAATAATTGGGTATTGGGTAATTATATAATATATTAA
>WHPZ01590845.1:0-13355 GCA_016617965.1 Macrosiphum rosae
AAATATGTATTAATTCTAACTCGAGTGAACGTAGATTCAATATTATATCATCGGGGGAAGAGATATTATGCTTACCTTCGGCGGGAAAGGAAATTCAACGGTGCGATTTACAACCGGAAAATGCGTTTCAAAACGAAAATGTTGTTGGAAACTTCGACGTTAAATATTTAGGTCAAATAATTATGTCCATTTTTCCTTTATCAAAAAAAAAAAATGTCTATAAGAAAGTCAAATTAAATTTTAATGAGCGTTTGAAATTCAAATTTTTACAGCATTGGATATTCACTCGATTTATCATGTAGCGATTTTCTTATTTTGTTGTAATTCAAAAACGAATAACTGTAGGTACATGAAAATTTCACTGAATATTTATATTAGCATTTCCTATACACCATATAATTTTGACTCTTTTTGAGCTGTTTACGGCCTTTTTGATTTTCCAATTTTTTTGGTTTTTTATTCTATAAATATCAATAAAGTTTTATCTGTTGAGCAAAAAAGTGTAAAAATGTAATACAAGGCTCCTGATATATTGTTACAATATCAGTATTGGTATTAAAAATAACAAATATTTTAAATAGTACCTTATGTAAAGTGCCACCACACAAAATATTATATCATTATATCGTGTGATTTCTAAAGCGTCGGCCGGAAAAAAAGACGCTTGCGACGGTATACATTTGAAAGTCCAAATAATCGTACTCAGCCATGGAGGCCTCGAATTTCGCATACGACGCACATACGCCTCGCCGTGGCATTAATTATTCGAATTCGTTATATTATTATTATTTGTACGCGCATATTATTTAAGTGTGCAATTAAGTACGATTTAAGATCATCGTTGTTCGGAATTGTAAAGTTCTGCTCGTCTGCCGTACAATAATAAAATACTACGCACGACTGTATCATTACGAACTCGGCGTACGTGTATTGTGCTCTCGGAAACAATGCGACTTTAATCCCAGTTTCCCATTGTTACCGAATTTTACTGGGTTTAGTATATAATATGCGTTATGAAAAACTGACATTTCGTCGCTATCGTTTTAAATTAGATACCGCAGCAGTAGTATGATATTATAACTATACGTACTGTATAATGTTTCCGAGGCTTTATTTTTTATTTAGTTATTTTTTTTTTTTTTTACCGAAACGAATGTATAACTTTGCGGATAGGATAAAATTCAAAATAATATTACGTATTAATTATTATTATTGCAAAGCGAACCGTGGTCGTTGTTATTTTTTATGCGCCTTTAAAACAATAGACAACGATATCTGCTGCAGCAGAGTATCACAAATGAAAGCGTCGTGCAATAAATAATAATATTTAACGGAAAAAAGTTATTACTATCGTTTTTATTATTTTGTTTATATTTTTTTCAGAAATAAGATTACCATATAATAAATATTACAATATCGCTCCTGTAATAATATAATTGAACGTATATTATTTAGGTATATGCAGGTAGATATACGGTAAATTTAATAGACAGCCGACAACAGTAAATTTCTCGGTTTTCAGTGGTAATTTTATTCGTATATGATATATAGTTACCATCTATACATCGGCGGTAGATTAAGAGTTATTATTATTTATTTAGTTTTTTTTTTCTCTCTAAACGAATAAAATAATAACATTATAAAATAAGAAGCTGTAAGTCGAAGGTTTTCAGATGCAGACTGCATGACTCATTAATGCACGCGTTCGGGGCTTAAAGGTTTAACCATATAATATTTCGTATAATCTGAGGTCTATATTAACCCCAAATACGATATTATTAAAGTACAGCGGTTCTTAAACTATTCATGAACACCACACGGACCTCTGGTGGAAGACTTTCAGATAGCACGGACCAACAAATTTTCTGTCGAACACCTTTCTCTTACAAAATATCTAATTTTATCATAATCAGTGTTGTGCACAGATGATTTTAAAATTATCCAGATAATAGATAACGGATAAAAAAAAAAAAAAAAAAGGAAATCTTAACGCATACTGGACATTTTAAATTATCTGGACACTTAATTTTATTGTTTAATGAAATAATTATTTTTATTCGACAAAAATTGAAACATTTGAAAAAAAATAATAATCAATGCATATTATTAAATAAATTTAAAAAAAAATTGACACTTTTTTTCGGTTTTAAACATACCTAGTAACATTCAAAATATTCTCACACAGTTCGGATGACGCCATGTGAACTAATTGTGGCATATTATGGCTCGTCGTTTTAAACCTCAAATAAGTATAAGTATTAACAGTTAGAGAAAAATGGAAAAATCAAGTTAAATTAATAAAAATATTATATAATTATATTCAAATAATCAGATAATAGTTTTATTTATCTAGATAAAATAAAAACATTCATAACTGTCACATACTTCATGACTGAACATATTTATATATTTGTTTTACATAATTTACAAAAAAATTAATATTTGATTTGTAGATAGAACCGATGACATGAGTTTTACTGAAACCGAGGGTGCCATGGACTGCAGCTTAAGAACCACTGAATCATACACTTGCACATACACTTGTCACCGGTACAAACATTACATCGGTTAGAGTCTAAAGTATTACCAATACAAATATTTACTGTCGAAATAACGGTCGAGGAAACAATTAAACTCTGCATTCAACCTAAGGTGAGCATACGTCCCATTTAAAACGAGATTGTCCAGTTTTTTGAGCAGTAGATTTGTGTGTTTTTACATGTTTCGAAGGGTGGGGGGAATTTTAACGTTTCTTTATTTTAAAAATATTTTCATCCTACATTAACCTAACAGTTGAAAACATTTAATCACGTTGGGCCGAGCCGACGTCTCTGCAATGGCTACGATTGTAAAATGATTTGGACTGTGGTATCACAAACGATTGATGTGCTCAACAATTCGTATATCACAATGCCCCTGCACCCGGCGGGTTATAGAATACACGATTGTAAAAACTGTACCTGACGTCCATTAGCAAAATTACAAGAAAACTAGAAACGTCTGTAGCAGGTAAAAATAGCTTTAAAACGTCTAGACGCAAAAAAAATCCTATCTAAAAAAACACACATAATATATCACGAAAAGACTCGCAAACTCATAAATCCGCCGTGAAACTAAAACACAGTCGTACTCTGGACATTGTATTTTTTCCCGTTTTGACGCGTTACATAATATCTTGTCATAATAGACAAGATTTGTCGTGAGTGATGCACGATTAACTATAAAAAAAAAAGTTTTCAAACAAAATTACAGCTTGTAAGTTGCAACAAATCATAAACGCATATTATATATAAGTTCGTATAAAAAAGAACCACCCACGGAGATCCCCCACCCCCATTTAGCTCTTAATCGTCTCTAGACCCATTCATAATACTTATGCACTATGATGCAAGGTTGGAAAAGTCAATGATATTATTTAACTCATTTAAGTTAAGTTAATTATTATTGTTTAAATTAAATTAAAAAAAAATTTGATGCATATTTTGATAGTTTATCGAAAATCAGGCACTTAGCTAAATATTTTTTATGAATGAAAGTCAACAATTATATGAAATTCGAACGAAGAATATGAGGTATTGTGTATTTACTGTATTATTGTTTTTGTTTATACATGTAAACTATACTTACATAGAAAATTGAATCGAGGGTATTCGATACCATGATTTTCTGTCTTTGTCCAACACATGCGTGGCTTGGGAGCTTAAACGTGTCCTTTGATAAGAACTCTAAAAACAGTTTTTAGTTTGTCGTCTCTAGTAAGGTATATTGTTTCAAAGGCAGATGAAAAATATTAATAATCCTTGGTCACAATTTTTTTTTATAAGCATTTAAAGTTCAAAAATTGACAAAATATGGAAAAATCACGAAAATTAGAGAATTATTTTGAGTTAAGAATTCGTAAAAATTTTTCTTTTTAAATCTAAGATTTGAAAATGTAATACAAGATTCCTTATAAAATTATATAACTTTATCAAAAAAAAAATGTCTATAAGATACTCAAATTAAATTTTTATGAGCGTTTGAAATTCAAATTTTTACAACATTAGATATTCACTCGATTTCTCATGTAGCGATTTCCTTATTTTGTTGTAATTCAAAAACGAATAACTGTGGACACATGAAATATTCACTAAATGTTTATATTAGCATCTCCTATACACCATACAATTTTGAAAATATTTTGACTCTTTTTGAGCTGTTTACTGACATTTATAGCTTTCAAATTTTTTTAGTTTTTTTTTCTATAAATATCAATTAAGTTTTATCTGTTGGGCCAAAAAGTGTAAAAATTAAATACAAGGCTCCTGATATATTGTTACAATAGCAATTGCAAAATATTGAAAATACATAGGCAAAATTTTTTTTTATAAGCATTTAAAGATCGAATTTTGACAAAATTTATCAAAATTAATCGAAAATTATCAATCACTGTAATTAATACATTATAAAATGTTCAGTTTTTATAGCTTAGGATTACAAATTTGAAACAAAGGTTCTCCTAAATAGTTCATACTGTAACCAAAAAATCTAAAAAATATATGAACACAGTTTATTTTTATAGTCATTTTAAGTTCAACTTTGGACAAAATTACATAAAAAAAAAACCTAAAATAGCTATTTTAGTTATTTTGTTGTAATTGTATAATATTATTCGTGGGTACTTGAAACTTCTAAAGTATACTACTATATATCTATGATAGTATCAGGGTTTGTTGTTGGTGTATAACAAGTTATAAGTACCTAATGGATATTGTGATATGAGTAATTTGGAATTCATTATAGGTCAATTTTTTTTAAATATCATTTGAAATATCACGTGAACACGGCATCGATTAGGAAGAATTCATATAATTTAGGAATTGCTCGAAAACTTTATTATAATACAATCACGTCGTCATCGTCGTCGGCTGTCATTTCGGAAAAGCGTCGCTGTCATTGGTGCGCATCGATGAAAATAAAAAAAAGGCATATAAAGGTATATAATAATATTCTGGTGAACCCCACGGGAGGAGAGTGCTGCAGTTATCTCGTCAAGGCGGGTGGTCGGGTGACTAGAGATGTGCCCGCGGCCATAAAGCTCTATTCCTTCGAAGAGGCACGCACACGAAATCATCGTCGTGTGCACAGAGTAATATTATAATATATATAATAAATATGCGCTCAGATAGTGAAATTGAGGTGGAAAGAGAGGGATAGAAATGGAAAGCGTGTGTGAGAGAGAGGGAAAGAAAGAGAGAGAGGGTGAGAGGACGTGAGGGAGAGAGAGACGTCTCTCGCCCCTAATGGTTGAATCGCGAGTAAACGTATTATAATAAATACAAACCTCCAGACACGATTCGCGACGGATAGCTTGTGGTAAACGTCACAGCAGAGTCATTACAGTTATAACACACAACATATATTATTGTGATATTAATAGAGAGAATTTTTATTTCTCGGAGACATCTCAAGAGCTTCAGAGAAAAGGGGTGCGATTTGCTCTGTAATAATAATAATCATAATAATAATATAATGCCAAAACGTCGATACAATTTTTCACTCCAACAGTATAATACGCATGCACACCCAAATTAATATGGACGAATAAAAAAAAATAAATCGATCAACAGTCATTAAATTTTTATTATTGCACAGTGAAAACCTTCTTAACGGACAACTGAATTAATTTTTTTATCTCAATGGGTGGATACTCTAATAAACACAATTGTACAAAAGACAGTTTTCTAAATGGAACAAAAATGGGTTTATGAAAATTTAATTTAAAAAAAATATGTTTATATTAATTAAATAATTAATAGATTTTAAATTCAATTTACTTCGGTTGCTTGGAACTTTATGATTTATAACATAAACACCATCAACTACCAAGCCATTTTATAGTTCGGGGGTTCCCAAATATTTTTGGTTCGCTGCGCCCTTATCCAAGTCATATCATCAATGATTATAAACAAATAAATAAACAAGAGTAAAGATGGTGGTGGGTAAAATGAAAATATTTATTTTATTTAAATTATATAATTAATTCATTTGTATTTACATAACCTTAATTCACCGTCATGGTTTTGTTTTAAAATTTATTTTTAGAACATATAAAATTCTTCGGCAGAGTAATAATAAATTACCGTTAAGTAATTGTGGAGCACACTTTGGGAACTGCTGTCGTAGTGTGATACTAAATTATATCGTTTGGAGCATTTGATAAAATCATAAAATGATACTTGGTTAGGTAAATAAAACATACAAAAAGAAATTTATACTAGAAAATTCATCATATTTTTGTGCTTTTTTGAAAGTTGAATGGAACTTCAAAATCCTAACTCTAGTCAAGTAACTAATACTCAGCTATCATAGTACTGGATTTATAGTATTATTATAGGTACAAGATAAAAATATATTATTTACAGAATTTAACATTATCGAATTGAAGAAACTCTTACCGAATAAAAATGAAAAAATGTTCGATAAAAGAAATTAATAAAGAATCAGCAATGACATAATGTTTTGTGAAAATAAATTACTTTATAAGTATATAAATCCACTCACTAATCGCCCTCTTAAAGATAGACGACTTGCAGTCTTTCATAAAACAAACGTCGTAGAAATATACAGGGTGATTCACCAAGCATGCTCACCCAATTTTTTGGGCATTTATTCAAATATTGATTTTTGGAATTTTTAAATATGCTCAAAGAGTATTTTTGAAAATCTTGAATTTTTTTGTAAAAGAGTAATATAAACTTCTGGTTTTTTTTTCAAATGAGAACCCCCTTTTTTATCTGCAAATTATTTGTAGGATGATTTTTTTGAAAGTGTTGAGGTACCTAATTTAAAATTTGATTGAGTAGTTTCGTAGTTATTAAAATGTTTGAACTAATGATAATTGTCCTTTAAAATAGTTTTACAAAAATGTAAGATAGACTTAACATTGAAACTAGTATTTGCATATTATACTTGGGCTATTTTTACAAATTATTAATGTCATTATCCATAACACCCTCCATGGACCTTTTATCCTTAGAACACAAAGTTAAATAACTCAAAAACTACTCGAGCAAGTTTTCATTCTTATACGTAAAATTTTTCAGAAAAATTATTCACTGAAAAATTTACAATTTAAAAGGGAGGTTCTCATTTGAAAAACAGAAGTTTACATGTTACGCAAGACACTTAGTACAAAAAATCTCAAGAATTTGATCATATTAGGTCTTAAAGTAAATTTCAAGCACAGATTTTGAGTGAGCATGCTCGGTGAATCACTCTGTGCATCTCTTGTTCTTGAAATCGACCACTGACAAATTTTTGTTATCGAAGTAACTTTATTATTCAGTTTTTCTAAACGCGTTTAATGTAGTAGTAAAATTAAATTAGACACGGAAATTATCCTTTGAAAAACATTATTACAACCCGTTGAATTTCGTAAATATTAATAAATCGTTATTTTGTTTTATGCGAAACGGACGTATTTTCCAGTATTTCAAAAATGAAAATTGTTGTTGATTACACGTTGAAAAAGTTCACCCGTACTTTATACAACATTAACAATCAGCTGCGTATTTATTATTTTTCAAAATAAAGTATGGTTTTCGCCGTAATTCTATTTAGCGAAATTTCAGAAACTTTTAGTTCTTCAATTCTTGTTTGTACGGTTTTACGCGGGACCATTTTTCAAAGCAATACAAATTACACTTCACTTTTAAACTTATGACTGTTCATCTTTCGGTATGAGCATATAAATTATGTTCCCAATTATTATTATCAGTAAACGTACTTTCCGAGTCTTAAATTAATCACATTTGTCCATACTTTAAAATTAATTCTCTCAGTTATTCGTCATGATAATATTATTATTATTATTATTATTATTATCATTATAAACACTTCAACGAGGTTTTACGAACAAATTTTAACAGTACTTTGTTTATTACTCGAAAATAAAGAAATAAATTCAACGTAATTTATGAAGACATTTCAACGCATTTTGGTATTAAAACGAGGTTTGAAAAACAATCCGGTCGGAATCAAAATTTAAATAAAAGATCGTTTGAAATTCTAAGAAAATTGCTCCATGATTTCGCTAATTGTCATAACATTTGTTTGAGATTTAATTTGAAAAGTAACACAAATAATTTATTATATTACAGTTGTGGTTGTCAACCTTTCTATGTTCACCGCACATTTATTTTGTTACAAAAATACAGTTTGACGGAACGTTAAACTAATATTGCACCTACATATAAATTGTAATGTTAAATTAATAATATTTGTCATACTAAAACAAAGATTTTTAAAAGACGTCGATGTCTAAGGATTAATGGTTATTCATAATATTATACTATATGGCAGCTAAACGATAAGTTCAATAAAATATACTTAATAGAAAATTAAGAATTGGAAAATGTTTATTTTTACAAAATAAAGACACCGGTTGATAACCACTGATATATAATAATATGATACAATTATGACACAGCATGAAAATATTTCCTAACTATGGTAAAAATATTTTCAAGAAAATCCATATAGTTGTCAAAATCTTTTTTTAAATTTGATCGAATAATTAGGAAATATTTTAGTTATATTCTTTGGCCTATAAGTTCATGTTTTTGAAAATATTTTATAAAAACATTTACAAACCATTTTAATCATAAATTTTCAAAAAAAAACATTTCAACGGAAACTTTATAAAAATATTGAGCCAACGTTTTTATGCAATCATGTAATACAATATTTTGTTATCATGAGAAGAAAATATTTATAAAATATTATTAGTCAAATATTCGATATTCAAGCACTTTAAAATATCCACAAAAAAATATCGTTTCCCAAATGTTCTACGGTAATTAATTGATAATGTGCAGGTACTTTTTGATAAATGTATCGTGTCTTGTTTTTCGTTAAAAACCGTTTGCTTTTTGCCGTTGCGCCACTCGCCCTCATCTCTACGACATTCGCTTTAATATTTGTCCAACTCGATCTTAACTATGCAGCGATAGGCGTTGAAGAGTTGTGTTAAACCTTTGCGTAAACACACGCGTTATTGGAATCCGACCTTTTCGATCGCTACCTATATTACTTCGAGCGGCGTTTAGGAAAATAAAAAAGTAACGATCACGAAAAAATAAAAACTTACACGATTGGTTTCCGTGCTCTCCGAACTGAAATTTGTATGTATCCGAGCGGAGACCGGGACGGGGGAGAAAGGACGGTGGAAAGAGAGCGATGATTCGGCGGAGGGTGGTAAGAGCGAGAGAGCCAGGCGGACGGGTGGGGTATGCGAAAGAAAGAGAAATTACATCCGACACGGGTGACTTTTCTCGAGATGAAATATGAACAGAAATAAGGACAAGAACCCTTGACTTTTATATTGTACTCTGGGGGTGCCAAGTAGAGAGATGGTATATGAAATACACGAGTGTATATATGGAGAGTGATGAATGCAAAAGTAATTTTAAACGATAGGGAACATTTTATTTTACGTTTTCAGACGATATTGAAAAAAAAAAAAAAATGAGAAAAAACCTTTTTAAATCAGTCTGGCGCAAAAGTTTTGTTTGCCATACGCGATCGGCGCCGACTTTCCGTTTATTAACGCGCGACACCGTGCGGTGACACGTTCGAGATTAATCTTTAGAGAATATTTGCGTTTATCACATTCGTCTGAAACTTTTTTTCTTTTTTCGCCGTCTGAAAAATAATCGTTTTACACGTTATACTTTATATACATGCATATATAACTACTCCCAAGCGTTTTTAACGACGTTCGAACTCTGCGATTTGTATCAGGCCACTTACTTGTATAATTATTATTATCAGTGTTGTGCTTGGGTAAAAAAAAATATCTAAATATAGATAGACAAAATCAATTTTATCTAGATATAAATAAAGATAAAATAATTTTTGTAAGATTTTGTAAGATTCATAAATTTCCATTTTTTTACACATTTTGTTATTTGTATTGCATATTTTTAGCGATTTTTAGTGATTTTTTTGGTGTTAATTTAATAAATTATTAATTTATAAATTGTTGTTTTTTTGCATATTTAGTGATATTTAAGGTAGTGCATATTAATAGCGCATATTAATTATGCAGTTTTAACTGATATAAACTCCCAACAATGGATTTATTAACCGTGAATTATCTTGATCAATTGGTCTAGATGACTACAATTTATATTTTTAAATAATAGATTTAATAAAAAAAAAAAAAATGTATAACAATAACACAACTTGGAACGGCATAATAATGTTTTATGTATAAATATTTTGTAGGTACACCAAACCACGCCCTTGCAATTTTGTATCTTATTGAAATTTGAATTACATTAAATTCAATATGTATAAATCAAACAGAAATTGAGTATTTCAAAAATATAAATTACTGTTAACACAGTTTCACCAACTTTGAATTGTTCACAGTTATAACTTATAACATTCATATTTGTATAGGCTACAAGATTTAAAAACAATAGTTCTGTTTAGTTCAACGTAAAAAAAAAGCACAAACGTTATTCGAATAACGTTATTTGCAATTTTTTTTTTTGTTAAGTTTATTTTTTATTTTCAATCATTAATCATGATAATTTATGTTTAGTAATATCGTTTTTTGTTATTTTTTTTTCATTATTTTCCGTTATAACGTTATTAATAACATTTATAATCCCTGGTTTTACCTATACAGTATACTCAGTACCTACGTACTCTTAGGTGTTTTAACGACATTTGAACTCGGCGATTTGGATGGTCACTTACTTAGTATATAATTATTAGGTACAGTCTTATAAAAATAATAAATACCCTATTTTAATTCCTGCATTAAGCCTAGTGGTTGAACCCTTAACTCTCTCTCCAGGTATGGTCTTGTAAATAGGTATCTAATGAAAAGCCAATGCAACATTATCGATTATTTTGAGGTTGACTTAGTCCAAACATAAATTTAATTCAGAACGAAAAAGATGTAATTAAGTGAAAAAATAATATAATCTAACACCCAAAGGTTTTATCTTAAGAACTTTTTAGTTCTTATAAGACATATTTTACATTTTACATTGTTTAAGTTAAATTTTGTTTAAAAAAAAACCAACTGCTAGTGTTAACGCACACTAACTTAGTGAATTATTATATGTGCCAATCATTAAAAATCATTGATAACTTACACAGAAAAAAAAAATAATACAGTTTAAATTTGAGAAGTTTAAAATGCCTCTCCTGGACTGCAATTCGATATGTTGAGATGGCGCCTTTTGGTTCTGAGCACACGACGTTACTAACAGATTTAATGTATTCCACACTGTCCACGCACGACACAAAACTACTAATGTAGTGTGAACTCGGTCAAAGGGTGAGGGTGTATGGCGGGAGTGGAATCTCTCGCCTTTTATGATTTACATTTTCCATCCATTCACTTGTTTGGAGCCACTTCGACCACTGGGTATTTATACACTGTACATTACTATTTGGGTAGTCAGCCTTGTCAGCCTTGAGTTGTTAAATTTTGTTTCGAATGGATAGTGGTATATTACGGTATATTATGATATTTCGACTGGCCAAACCCACGTATTTACGGCTTCCAAATAAAAACGAAAAAAGTAGTTTTTTAACAAAATTATATTTATGATATATTTTGTACGTATATTGTTATCATTAGTATCATACGTCATGTATCATTTACTGAGATAGAACTGATTAAATAAATTTCCATAAAACCATGTTAAAGTTATGCAATTTGTTGAGAATTTCTCATTTCACAGGTTCACTTTTCATCAGTCCTATTAGAAAATGATTTCCGTAGTCATTCGTTTATGATATATGTTTGTCTTATATACGCCTTCGTCGACAGAACGTAAAGCAAACTAAATTCAAAATTCGATCATCCTACAGCGCTGCGGGGTCTCAGCACGAGGTCGCCACATCATGACCCTTCGTGACGAGACGTATAATATATAATATGATTACGTGCTCGAGTCGAATCGTCAGACACGATGACGACCTCAGTTGTTGTAGTCGCTTTGCAAATGACGTTAACGACTGCAGTCGTGGAGATCGTATTTTTGTGTTATCCGACATGATATGCAATATACACACCACTCGTAGTCCAGAGGTCTTCGTCGTCGGTGGTGATGTAAAATGTCCACACTGCCGGTATTATAAATTGATATTATAATTAGCATTATACGTCTTACGTAGTGTATAAGCACAGAATTGGGATTTGACCGATCCTAACCAGTCCCCAAGAAGAAAGATAATAAGAAGGAGCTGAGTACGTCGTCGCGCAAGGATGGAGGGTAGACGACGGTCGTAGTCGCCGCGAAATAGTCTCAATAAATAAAAAAATATAACTATAGTCACCGATACGGTGATTAGTACAGATATTCGTCGTTAAATTCATTAAATTTGTCGTATCATTATCGTGCAGTTAAGTTAATTTTCTTTTCGTGTCATTATTTTCCCATATGAAGGCATCAATGCTACGAATTATATTTATAAATCATAATACCTTTTCATTAATCATTAGTTATCAGTTATTTTTTGCTAGTAGAATATTGTTTGAATAGTAATATAGCTATGGTTTCTGGATTATATTGTACTATTCAAATGATCATCACTTATTGTACTAAATAATACCTCATAAATGCATTTTTATTATTATTAGTAATTTAACTTTTTAATTGAAGTTATGTTAAGTTAAGCGAATGGTATTTGTCAACTTAATTTCAAAGTTAATTGATGTATTAAAAATGTCGATTAACTTAATTTTTAATGTAATTGAAAAATAACGATCGACTTAATTTAATTGAATTAAAAAACGTCATTAAATTGTCCAACCTTGCTTATGTTATTGGTATTATGATATAATATCGATGATAATAATATGTACGACGAATAATTAGTGAAAAACGTAAACGAAATATAACGAACGGTCATGATAATAATATTACGATCGAGTTCATATTTTTTTTTTTTTTTATGAGATTTTATCGTGTTTATTTGAAAAAAAAAAATTTTAAAAACGTGCCCGAATCCATTTTTTTCGCCGAACAACGAAAGTATCCCACTGTGCGCGAGTCGGGTGAAACTGTTATAGTGAGATCGAAACGACAGGGCGTTATAAATACGGGTGCACTTTTATTTATTTATTTTTTCAACTTTACGCACATTTATTATTATAACGGTCTCGGACACGAAAATAAAGAATTATTGCTCGGCGAAAGAACATACTTGCATGCTAGCCGTGCTTGTTTCGCAAACACTAAACAGTGGTCGGTGCAGGGCTCGGACGCACAGAAGTTTGACGCGTCGCACGGAGGTCGCATATATTGCATGGAAAACATGTGATTTATTAATTGAACTACTAACGG
>WHPZ01590848.1:0-21446 GCA_016617965.1 Macrosiphum rosae
AGATGAAGAGGATGAATATCCATTAGTTGTCTCTACAAAAGAAGCGAAAGCATCACTTGATAAATTAAGAGTATTCATTGAAAAAACCGAAGGTGCAGATGAAATAATTTTCAAGTACTTGGGGGACATTGAAGACTTTATTTTAAAACAACCCAAACGTCAAACTCTTATTTCAAATTATTTTATAAATTAATTATCTTTATTTATAAAGAAATTTACATATTTTGTGAAAAAAAAAATACATAAGTCGAATTTATTTTTATGTCCCTTGACATTCGAGTTATCGAGACTCGACTGTATAATGTTGACAAAATTTAAACTTTTTACGTTTGATTGGAAATACTTTCAATCAATAAAATAACATATGTGTATAAAACCTTAACTTTTATTACTAAATAAGTAAAAGTGGATTGAAAAAAAAACAAATCGTTCCTAAAATTTGATTCTGCCCCAATAAGTTTAAAGGACGAATGTAACATATAATATCGGTATGTTTATAAAATGTTAGATACTTATAGTAGTATAGTATATTATACTTTTATAATTTGAATCTGCTTTAATATGTTATATTAAAAATAAAATGACACACAAATAGAATAAAATAATATTTTGGTATAAAAAAACACTACTGACCAAATTAACTGTTACTGGCTTTTACTAGCTTAATCCGTATACTTCGTTGCCCGGAAACCAATAATTATTATTATTAAAGCTTCAAAACCCATGGTGACTATTTATAAACAAAAATGTAAATCGGGAAACTCAAAATCCCTGTTTGAGCACCTCCCGGAGTTGGTCCTCTCCCTTTTTAAATTGGCCTATCTTCTGCTCAGAGGTCTAATCTATCTATATTCTATATATTATATAAAAATAACTGATCCCGTCACCCATTAAAAATACCAATTCTATAAAAATAATATGTTTTACATAATATTACCATGCCATCCATTTATAAACGAAAAATTCCATAGGAAATCTCAAAATAATATATAAATGGTTGCCATGGTAATATGGCACACACACACACACACAAACGGAAATCTCAAAATAATATATGAATGGTGGCCATGGTAATATTGACACGCAGACAGACAGACATACATTCATTTATATATTAATATATTATAATATATAGATGATTAAAATAAATTTGTTTTTATATTTTTCCCTGATACACTACTACAAAATAAAAAAATATTTCCAGTTCCCAAAGAACCTGACAAGGACACCGTGCTGTCCGTGAACTCGACCAGCGTCACGTTAACGTTCGGTTCGTGGCCGACGCAGATGTGCAGCATTCACTCGTTCACGTGTCAGTACGCGGCCAACGGTCGGGGCGGCGCGTGGGTCAAGTTTCCCCGACAAAAGCTCATCAGCGGCGACACGTTCACGGTTGGACAGCTTCAACCGGCCACCGTCTACACTGTCCGAGTGGTCGTGCACACCGAAGCCGGCGACACGTCGTGGGAGCACCGGTTTGCCACCCGCACAAAGGCCGGAGGTAAGCGACTGACTATCCTCCTCGTTCTCCTCCTCCTTCAAAGGGGCGTGATCCCCTCGTGAAACACCCCTGTGAAAACAAGACCCCCCCATGCCCCAATTTATTTTCACCGGCATAAACATAGAAATTCCGCCATTCCGTACAAGAATTCCTGCACACGCCACTAAGTGGCCACGAGTTAAAACCAACACGTCCAGTTCCATAGAATACCTAATATTACTACATCGTAAAAGTGGTAAACGGACGTTTCACCCCCGCCGTTTCGTCCCCGTCAAAAAAACCAGTACCTACACGGACGTTTCGTCCCTGAGAGTTATTAGCCATAGGACGTTGGGTCTCCGGTATACTTTGATAATCTAAATACATTAGTTTTTATGAACAATTTAATCTTTAAATGACAATACTACAAAATATACAAATACATAATCAATATTCATGTAATACAATTACAAATAGTCAAGATTTAAATAAATCACAATTGTATTAAGTCAACACAAATTGTAGTAAAAATTAATAAATTAAAATTAAATACTATAATATTAAGATAAATTATATATTTATTTTTAGGTCAACTGACATATTTTTTTTAAATAGTATAAAATGTAATTATCGTCATTATATTGAAATCCCGTACAACATTATGATTGCAATTTCTTTCCCTTAAAACTAACTATTTTCGGTACATTTATTATTTCATTTTGTTTTTGTAACCAATGCAGTCGTTATTGCAGACGCATTGCACATCTGTATTGAATACTCCCTAGCTGTATCAAATACTCTTAAAATAAAGTAGTTAAATAAATATATAATATTACATTGTTATAATGTTAAAGTAGAACCACGACGGCATGGTATTTTTATTTAACAAGAATAATTATAAGTAGAAACAAATTAAGAATATTAAAAGAATACAAAAAAAGTATTCAATAAAATAGTATTCAATAAGGATAAAAGTATTTGAATACTTTTACTCAAATACTTTACAACACTGTATATTAGACATTACAGAATTGTTCATTAAAAATAAATGTAGTAAATGTTAGTAAAATAATGAACTTTGAAGTAATTAATAACCTGAGAACCGAATGTCCTATACGGCTATACCTAATGAAAATAATATGCCGGGGACCAAACGTCCTATGGCTAATGACTCTCCGGGACGAAATGTCCTATTCGATAATTGCCGGGGACGAAACGTTCGTGGACTAGTTTTATTGACGGGGACGAAACGGCGGGGGCGAAACGTCCGTGATTCCGTAAACGTACATCGCGACCAGTTAGTGCAAATATCCTGAGTGCCGAACGTTGTTCCAAGCGAGTATTTCGATAGGCAATACAACCACGTGCCACGTGCGTGATAATATAGTATGTTATTGGGACATTGCCTCGCGACCAATGATTGGGAAGACGGTATGGTTACCACTCGGCCCTCAGTCATCAAAGATAACTTTACTATACTACAATATTGTGATTTATGACACATTGATAAGTAGGTACACAACGATAAAAAGTAAATCATTTATTCTTTTTTTTATACCTATCAACAAATTGCATTTTACTTCAACTTTTAACTGTTCAAGTGTTGGTTTAAATATTTTAAGTTACTATAGGTTATAGGTACTTAATATATTTGAGAAAATCAGTTCATAGTTCATACCTATAAATACTATGAATGTTAAAATATTATTTATGTTGACTACCTATATTATGCTAGGATAGTATGATACTTACGCAGTTACGCGTCTTACATTTTAAACTATTAAGATAATTAATGGCAGGTAGGCAGGTTAGGTATTGGTACCTTAAATGATTTATCGTATTCATTATAAAATACCAGTTAAAACCAAGAGTTTTTTTGAAGTTTTCTAGAAGTAGGTACTATATTGTATACTGTATAGTCGTATTCTTATCGTAGAATGGCAATTTGAAAGTGTGAAATTTTCAACAGGTCTCCGGTCTTTGGTATTGGATATATTAGTATATTATAATATACCTATTTTAAGTCTGTTGTAATTTTACCGGGTAACGTGCAGAACCCAACTTTTTGTAGAGAATGCCGCCTCCGCTTTCATAACTACCTATTTTTTAATTTTCTCAGAACACTAAAGTACTACTCAGAGTTCTAATATTGGTCTTTATAGTCGTTATAACGTAGGTATTATTCACTATTCACATGAATAATAATTGCATAAAGCACATTTACACAAAATAAATGTGCGTCATTCGGCCGAATTAATATCGTTATCGTTTCCTACTCCGACGGCTGATCGACTTTTCCAAATGCGTATAATTCTATTATTATTTTTTTATTAATCTCAAAAATAACCCGACATCTATAAGGCCATTATAGTTACAGTCATGAGTGTGTTTATAGGGATGATATATTCGATTTATAATAGGTACTAATGGGGTGACAATATTACAATAATATGGTTTGTAGTTCCGATAGTTACAATATTTACAAATATTTACACATGTACTTACTATAATAAATATAAAAAAAGCGGGTAAGTGGATGTCGCTCTGCTGTACAGTAAATGGGTCACTGTATAATGGATTGTATTAAACTTTAATTCAATGATATAATATCAATATATCATTGTATAAGAAAAACGATTCTGAGCGGAGACGGTTCGTCAGTCGGGATAATATTTTGTATTGTTATTATTTATTATAGCCTTTAAGTCGAATTAATATTATAATATTATAATTTTTTATTCGTTGCTATGGTGATAAGCAAAGCGTTAGAAATTAAAATCAAATTTTTAGCGGTGTTTCGTAATTTGTAGGTAGTTTTTCTCTTGAAAATAGGTAACCATTGAGAAAATCAAAGCACTCCTTCTGGTAAACAGTTCGTATACAGGATACAAAAAAAAAATAAACACCTATGTAAAACCACTAGCGTCCTCGCTCCTCTCAGAATCTAAAATATATATTATTATTATTATTATATTAGAATACTATAATATCATATTATAATATACCTCTATACAATATCATTTACCGTGTACTATAATAATATTGCAGGAGTAGTGCCGTTGGACTTGTACGGTAACGACGGTGGCGTCGACGGCGACGACGACGGCGGCGACTTGAGCATACCTAGTTTTGCGCAGATGCACAAATACGTACCGGCCGCCTCCGCGCTTGTTTGCGTCGTGTCGTTTTGCGTATGCATATGTGTCGTAGTTCAAAGAAGGTAAAAAAAAAAGGAAACAAATAGAACGTTGCACAATGCACACACACACACACACACACACGTGTACGTGCGTGCGTATGTAAATAAATATGTAGGTATATAATATTATGTAATAGTTTACTAGAAAACCGAAAACGTTATTTGTAGAACGAAATACTTGAAAGAGTATTACGCACGAAAAATACAATACTGTAATATTGTATTGGTACCTTCGCGTATATTATGCTCTACAAGAAAATCCGATTCAGATATAAATACAGCCGGCGGTATTATATTGTACGATATAATAATGCACCTATGTGTGTCGAAAACAAAATAAATATTAGATAGGTACTTGCCTATATGGCTATACTATAATAATACGTAAGCCCGACAATCAATAAATATAATATAGAGGTACCGCCATATAGGTAGGTACGAGATAACCAGTCACCCACGTGCAGCGTGTCGCACAATTATCACTTTTATCGTCTATTTGTATACCCGTGGAAATCGGTCTATACATTTTTTTTATGAAACCGATAACCTTATTTCAAAATACCTAGGTATATAGGTATACTACTCACTACACATACTACAACTAGTACGCTAAGACAGTCGAGTGTTTAGCCGGTGGGTGTATCATACATTATTGCAGTATTATCAATACCCACCATTATTACCTATAATTATGATAATTATGGTCATCAACGTCGTTGATCATGGGTATCGGGAGTTCCGGTTAAAACGACTTTGGCTTGATAATATTATTGTTGCTTCGTTGTTATTAATTATACACACCCCTCCATTAAGAGGACGTTTCACCCGCATTTGTTGTCTCCGTCTTACACATGTAAGGCTTAGCAAAAACTGTTTTGTGCGGGAAAGAACCGGGGAGGCTACAGTCATAACTCATAACTAAGAAACGAAATTTCACCACATAAAAAGGATAACTTATTGGCTGTGCAATATCGTTTTTATTTTTTCGTTATTTGAACTTCAAAAAAAGTTATTAAAGTTTAAAAAACACAAATAATAATGGATTTTGAAACAATAAGAACGTTTTTCCTATGAGTGATATCAAAAAATTAAAAAACGATATTTCACAGCCAAAGTTCTCCTTTATATGTGGTGAAAATTTCGTTTCTTAGTTATGACTGTAGCCTTCTCGGTTCTTTCACGCATAGAAAAGCTTTGCTATACCTTACATGTGTAAGACGGAGCCAACAAATGCGAGTGAAAAGTCCTCTTAATTTTTCGCCACTCCGAATTAATTATTTTTAAGTATAATCATGAACAGACTACAAATCTAGGTAATATTTAAGGAGGTTTGTAGAGCTGATGATATATTATGTCCACAACGGGCACACCTCGGAGGGTAAATACCCCTGTGTGTGATCGTAATCTTGGCCATTTTGATATTGATATCTTTGGATTTGAGGGGTTCTTCTATTTTTATTTCGGTACCTATTTAGAAGACAATTTAGTATGAATATATTCGTTCTTATGAGAGAAGATTAAAAGTGAACGATAAATATAATGACATAGGGTAGCTAAATTTATAATATTTGACAGTTGACACGCACGCATGTCTAAACGAATATCCTATTTCTTCAAGCTATATCGAATATCGGATGTTGAGTGTAAATTTCGAATGACCTCACAAAAAGATTTCTTTCGTGTGGTTGATATATGAAGTGTGATCTTCGGATTTTTGTTAATTTAAAAAAAAAATGGATAATTTTTCAGTATCACTAATGATTTTTCACTTGGATCTTATAATTGGTTGAAAAAGATTTAAAAATAATTTCTTCAGGATTTTTATATTCAAAATTACTAATCTCACCTTATTAAAATTTGAGACAACTCCAAGATTTTTTTTAAGTTTGTTCGATATTCTTGAAAATTTAATCAGAAATGTTACGATTTTGTTGATCATAGTTATATGCATTTTTATTTACAGTATAGAGAATCGAGGGAATGATTTGAAAACAAATAAATGTTAAGATATTTTGTTTTTTTGAGAGCTGAAGGACGAACGATAAAGCTTGCGATTATTTTTTTGTGGAGTGTAGTGGTGATACATTGAGATTTAAAACGGAGTTACTTGAAGCATTCTGTACACTAACTTAATATGTTAGGCGAGTTCAGAGTTTTGTTGATAATGTGAAGTGGGTAAAGGATTTAGTACCTAAGTTTTGACGGCATGATAAATTATGTATAGTTATAATCCACGAAAGCAGGTAATTATATAGAAATTGAGATATTCAACAAGCGCAATCCGTAGTCGCCATTGCGCTATGACGGTATTGGTTTGCACGAATATACATATGCATATAATAATATTATAATGTATTTTATTAGTAAACTGATAAAATAAAATATTATTGAAATCTCACGCGATATCGGTGAAATCTAAAATCCTTTACTTCGTTTGCGAATTCGAAATTTTTGAGAGTATCTAAGAAAGACTTGGTTACTTTATTAATTTATTGTCAGTACCTACCTAGTTTTTAAATTGTTATTTTAATTACGAATGTATCTACCAAATAAATACTTTTATCCCCCCTCCCCCCACCAAATATCCCTATATTTAAATATTTCATAATTTGTTCAAATCTTTATAAGATTTTTGAGATTTCATGAGCTTCATACCGCGGCTTCTGAATATTTCAACACAATAAGGGACAACCATAATATCTATTCTCGTGATGTTTTCGGTACATAATAATATCTTCACCTCTGGCTACCTGTTGGAATATAATACGATTTGAAACCCAACCGCGGGAAAGCCAAAATCGGGTGGTTTTCTACGACACGAGTGGAATGTTTTCAACATGTTACGTATATCTATATATTATCATATAGGTTTTTCTATATACAATATTACGTTTTATCGTCGTCGAGTACAAAAACTATATAAGACCGCGCGCAAACCAGTAACCGGAAGCGGATACAGGTACCTAAATATATTTAAACTGCAGTGTTGACAGCGCGCGCGCGTTCGTTTTGGACAGGAAAAAAGACGGGGCGCAGTACTCGCGGAGGAGGAGGGCGAGCGGTTCGGCCGAGAGGAAGTGCAGTTACGAGGCCGACAAGCAGGTCGAGTACGCGACTTCCACGCTGCAGAGGAGTAAAAGGGACGATCCCGGGGACAAGATGTTCTTGGGAGGTGGCGGAAAGAGCATCGACTACGACGTGTGTCCGTACGCCACCTTTAGCGTGATGCAGACCACCCCTTCCGGAAGTCGGACGCCCGCGCACCACAGGGCCCTGAGCCAGACTGATTGTTACGAAACGCCCGACCACAACGTCGTCCACGGTCTGCCGATCGACAAGTCCTACGGTGAGTGAGACGATCGCCGCATGTGCCCACGCCGCCCACGACTTAGTGTGCATCGATTGATATATATTTTTTTTTATTTTAGAAATATTTATGACAATATAGGTAGGTAGGTATAGGTATCACTTGAGCAACTATAGGAGGGTATATGTTTATAGTTCAGCTCCAATTCAAAACATTCCTGCAAGACGCTTTTACGTTGGGTTATCTATTTTTTTGTTTTGTGTAGGATTTTTGTTTTTTATCTGTCGTTTTTATTAAATATAAGCAATTCAAAAAGAGGCTTTTCCTGACTTGAACAAGTTATTTCGAATTTCAGTTACAACTCCAATAAGTTTTGCAACATGTGAACGCAGTTTTTCAAACACTCGCAGCGAATTAAGAAATTGGTTGAGGATAAGTATGTTACAGCTACGGATTACTGACTTGTCCGTTTTAAATATTGAGAGGGATATTGTTAATCACAGAATACGTGTTGGATATGTAGAAAGTGTGGGGGCGCATTTATAGCACCCTCCAAAATGTAGGTCTATAAAATATAGTATTATTAGCTGCACCTAAACACTTAAACACAGTTTAAAATACCGTTAAACCAAAATATCAAGTGCCCGAAAAAAATCAGTTTTACTCATAATGGGTAACATATTATTATAGTCATTAATCTTGAAACCTATAGAGAGAAAAATCCATTTAAATAAGCATAAATCCTATGTATGCATTCAAACATTAAATTAGTACATGAGTACATGACTATAGGTAGGTAATCACCTACTTGGTTTCCACTTTACCATCACATATTAATATATTATACATTTATACCTACTGGTTGTCAACATTTTCCCTAGATAAAATGTATCTCTTTCAATAGATTCAAAGAAGTTTAAATATTACATTCGACAAAAATAGTTGCGTGAAAGGCTGGTGAATTGATTTTAACACTAAAATAGTTTTAAAAAAATTAACGTATTTAGCATAGTAGGTATTTAAAACACAATCATTTTTATAAATGTACATAACACAACAGATTAATGAAAAGTTGAAAATTAATATATTATACATATTAAATTAAAGAAAAATCTGATGGTTTCGAGACATATTATAGGTATACCACGCTTTAGAAATAATTAAATTTACAGATTTAAGTAAATTAAGTCATAAGTTTTCAATATTCAGTTATTAACCTTCACAGTTCGCACCTAACACAATATAATGAGAATTTTAATTTTTAATACCTACAAGTTTTATTTGAATAAGAATATAATACTTTTGAAAGTAAGACTATGAAATCGTTTAATCGAAAATAAGATTCTGAAATTAATTATGTACCTAGTCGTTGTTTTGATAACAGATTTACCTACTCAAAGACAAAGTTTTTGAAACTAAGAAAATCTTATATGTTGGTAATCAAATTAAAACTATAAAGTAATTACATTTTAAATATTTATTCAATTTTGATTAATTTATTACCTCGTTTACTTCAGACAAATGACAATAATGTATGAATGTATGATTTTTAAACGTAAGGACAAGGAGGTCAAATCATTAAATGAAAATAGTTTTAACTTTGTAATCAATGATGAATGAGGTTTACTGAGTGCAAATAATTCAAGGAAATTTAATCAAGAAAGTATCTATTTTAATAAGTGAAAATGCAATAATAATTTATATTATTATATTATATTGATAAAAAAAATCCGTACTCTCTTAGGTTTTTAACGGAACCAAAAATAAAATTAGTTTTCTGCAGATTTTCCATTTATACAGTATTATTTTACTGGGAGTCTGTAAATAGTTATCAACAACAACCAAAAAATACAGACCGACCAAGTGTTTATAGATCCAAAATTTAAAAATATATATATGTTTTTTTTCCAGAAATTTCGTACATATCCAATCAACAGACACTTCCTCTAACATCCGCCAAGTCGTCAGCGTCGAGGAAAGTCATGACTCCCGTTCATTTCTTGACAGACATGGACGACGAACAGTGTCGCAAAATTATGTCGTCGAACACAGTCAGAAAACAGAGTTCAGGTGATGGTTATAATAGGCAGGGCTTCCATAAGGAGGATGGTCTGTTGGACCTGGAACACGTTGAAATGAATCTGTAATTTTTGAAATTTTGAAATTTTGAAATTTTATTAGGAATACTTATTTTATATAAGATAATATTTTATGGTATAAATATGGTACCTAGTATATTATATTATAATATAAAGTATAAAACGTGCATACGGGACACTCGTATCCCTTGTATTGGGTTGTTTTATATTGTATAAGTTTTGTATAGGCCCAGTAACTACGATTGTAGGGGGGGCCGTGGCATAAAATCCCACGGGGGCCTCTAACATTTTTAAAAGAATAAAAGATAGCTCTAATAATTGGTCATTGGTCCGTAATTCGTTGAATTTATTTCTAATACCAAAATAATATTAAATTCATATTTATTATTTTATTGTGAAATTTAAAATTTGTAATTTAACATACAAAAAATGGTACCGCGAAAAAATAACCCCGGAAATTTAGACCCCGAAAAAAAGAACCCCGCGAAAAAATAACCACCGACAAAATAACCCCATAGGTCATAATATGAGATTTTGCAAATTAATCTCAAATCAATACAAAATGTATAACATACCTATTGGCTATTACCTACGTACAATATTAATTTTGGATTCAATGATAAATTATTGTATATAGGTACCCACGATAAAAACAATTCAGAGCACGGTCTGACTGTCATAATATATCGATCAGATATACAATAACTAAGTACAGTGACATTATAAATATTTAGTAAATATTTTATACTTTATTACCAAATTATTATATTATTGAAACTGAAATTGACAAATTGTATTGTACCTATTCCACATTTATGGTATGTATTTTTTATTTATATATTATTGACATTGTATTACAAATTAATACTTTATTATATTTATACTTACAAATCATTTTTATTATAGGGTTATTTTTTCCGTGGTTATTTTTTCCGGGGTTATTTTTTAGGCAAATCACAAAAAATAGGGTAGATACTGTTGGTTAAGCTAGGGCCCGTGGCGTTTTCCCACCTTGCTAACCCTGTATTTACGCCACTGATAGGCCCCTCAAAAATATTTAGTACAGAGGCCCAAAGTTTTTTGTGGTGGGGAGGAGGGGGGCTAATAGGTTAATAGGTATACTTTTTGAAGACGTCCCATCATGATAAGCAAACACCTGTTGAAGTAGGTATCTCACACACTAGACATATTTAATTTTATAACACCGCGGGTTTAATAATAATCAATAATATAACACTTAAAAAATAGATAAAGGAAAACTTTCCTGTGGCCGTAAAACGATTATTATTATAAAATTACGTAATAAAAAATATTTTAAGTCTCTCTAAGACTAGTTGAGTATGTGGATTAAAAAAAAAATTTAGCTGGTATTAATTTTTTTTCCGATCCCATTGCGCTTGCCATTTTTCCGATAGCAAATATGGTAAACATTATATTCTGGACTCCACGGAGTAGACAGGTATAGTTTTTTTAGTCGTATTTTATGTGAGTAGGTAGGAACCTGCTACCTACCTACCTACTTACCTACCAAATGTGTAGGTACAGTGAAAAAACATTCTAATTAGGTACTGAATACAACGCACCTGGTTTTCATTAAATATTTTCAGGTTTTATTTTATACCTAACTTAAAAATTATCAATGTTTGAAACTTGAGACCCTCACCAATTATTTATAATAGTGATAAGCAAATTTCCAAAACAATTTTGTTGATATTTTAGGGGTATTTTAAACAACTCGAGATATTGCATTTTTCCCGTTATCCTATTGAATTTTCATTCGTTTTGCCTAGTTTCTTTTCTAAATTTATTAGGTATTTAAAAAACAATAACTGACTTTTTTATCCTTCTTTTCTACACAAAAATAATTATGAACATGTACTTAAAATGGGTAATGTCACTATTTAAACATCGGTAGATATGACTAATAAGTATTTATGTCTTGTTTATGCGTGTTACTTTTTTATGAAGTTGCGCACTTTGCCACTACAGGTATTATATTATAAGCCAAGTAGAACGTAAATAATGTTATTTTTACTAGGTGACTAGTTGGTGATATCATCGAGTGGGTATCGTTTAATGTTTTTGTTTATGTTAATTTATTTACTAAATGTAATATACGATTTAATTTTTTCGATGTATACAAATATTATAATATGGATTTAGGATAGGTATTGTATAGACTGAACTAAGTACTTACCTACATCATCTTCAAAGTGTGTATAGAGGACATAGAATTCTATATATTATTTAAATATTTTATTATTAGAGTATGAAAAAATAATATTGATAAATCAATTTTATATCAAAATTAATGGAATATAGGTACCATAGGTACAACAATATGCAGAGTAAATGTATGGTATTTATATATCCGTGTACTATACAGACTGCTGCAGTGCATATGTTGTAAAAATAATATACTCTTTTTTTGGAGATAGTTTTGAACATACATTTAATTGGCAGAGGTTTTGACTTATAATGAATTTATAAATACTCATTTTTACTCAAGCTATATTATAATACATATATTGCAAGTCATTCTGTTACACATAATATAACAATGACATTTATGTTAAAATAAATATTATTTTTCAACACAATCTCATTATTTAATAATATTTTCCTAACAAATTTTACATTTTATTAGAATTTAATATTTAAAAGGACGGATTACACTTGTTCCACATTGGTTAACCGACACTTTTTGTTGGTCAACAAAAAAAAAAACATAAAATGAAACCATGAAAGTATTTGTCGATCAACCGATGATGAACCAGTGTAATATACTGGCTTGAAAGGAAATGATACCAGCATGTGTTGTCTCCGTCTTATAAGTCGTAACATGTAAATTTTACTATCAGCAGAACACGTGTAGCTACGTTAGTTTAAAAATTGGAGTGAATTTCTTTTAAAATCTAAAGGTAAGATTATTATCCAGGCAATCTTTTTATTATACTTTAATTTTAAAGCAAATTATGAATATTTTTAAATTGTAAATTGTTTGTACATCTTAAAATAATCATAACTCGCTTCAAAATTAAAACATAATAAAAAGCCCACGCGGTTGCCTAGATAATAATCTTACCTTTAGATACTTTTATATGAGATATATTCACTCTAATTTTTGAATTAACTGAGCTACACATGTTCTGCTGAACGTAACGCACTTTTAAGACGGAGACAACACATGCTGGTATCACGTCCTCTTAATATAACTGTTCATAAACTTTGTAGTAGAAATTACAATGATATTTTAGTAATAGAACCAATAATATTTTAAAACACTAAATAATATTTGCATTTTTAGAATCAAGAGGAGTACGAAGACACTACAATTAAGTTTATGTTGAAAATATAAGAAAATATTGGAAGAATAAAGAATGAAAATATAAATCGACTGTTGGACCATCATAGATTACTTTTATCATTTAACATGTTTTATACATAAGATATATATTATATTAAATTATGTTTTTTTCATAATAATTATAAACAATGTTATATTTAAAATTTATTTATAAAAATAAGTTACATATTAAGAAAAAAAAACATAAATAAAATAGAATGGCATTAGGAAATTATACTATATAATAAACAAAAAAATAAAACATACATATTTTAATTTTGTTGTCATTTGGGTAACATTAACTCTGTAATGGAACAACATTTTAAATAAATCACTGCTATCAAAATATGAAGTTGTTGTTTTATAATACCTACCTAATTATTAATGACATTAATTAGTTTGCAACATGGTAAATATTTACAATAGACTAAGATACTTAAAACATCATTGCTTTACTATAAACAAATATACATCCACATTGATTCAGACAGCCAATTAACATTAAGTTACCTACAATCTTAATTTAGTTACAATAGGATTAAATGATATTGTGCTCGATACTAGCTACCTTGGTTTACAATTTCCAAATAGGAAAAAATAAGTGAGAAATTAATATTAATCGATAAATCAACTTTAACAATAAGAACAAGAAAACATAATACTCATTGAGACAAGGCTAACATACACAATTAGAATACCTATCTCAATTCATCGCAGGTTAACATTTTCTATTCTGGCCAATTGAAAGCCTAACAATTTTTGATTTACACCAATTATGTACTAAACGGGTGATTGCTGTTGGGATTTCTCACATTCCTGTTTCAACATCATTCGATCCAATTTGTCAACAGTAGCATTTAACTCACTTTCCCAACCTTTGCGATCTTCCACGCCTTCAACCTCTTCAGTTCTTTTACTTTCCATCATTAACGGTTTAGTGGCAAGATCACGTACTTTTTGACGTAGTTGTTCCAGTTCCTGAAACGAAACAAGACAAAATAAAATGATTAACCTTACACTTAAACGTGGTTTATTGAAAATATTTATATACCATTGTCACTTGGGTATCATCATCGAAATCCAAGTCATCTGCATCACTCAAAATAGAACTAGTATCCATTGATAGACTACCTAGGCTTCTTGAATCACATTTATCCAAATTCCAATCTAAATTGATATCTTCCATGCCATTGGCATCCTTTTTGTTATCTAGCTCTTGCCAGCTGTTGACCATAGGAGAAACTTCTGCACCAACACCAGGTTCTCGTGGACCTTGCAACGAACATTCCTGTTGAAGAATATATCAACATTGATTAATTTTTTTTCAAGATATTTAAGATAAATTTTGAAATAAAATGTAAGAACCATAAGTTTGTTGTTTTGTCGTTGAACATGAATTTCTTCAGAGATCTGTTCAAGCCTGTGCAAACACGCAGAATATTCTTGTTTAGCTCGTTGCACAGCATATCGGATTTGAATAATAGTATCCTTTTGTGCTGCTAATTGACCTTCACATAAATATTTTTCTTCGAAATATGGACGAGACTTAATAATGCTACGTTTAAACTTTTGCTCCAACATTTGAACCTAAAATTAAATGTTTAATTTAGGTACATACCTAAAAATCAATATTTTAAATATACCTTTTGTTCAGCAGCTTGGTAGAGAGCAGCTTTTCTTTGATGCTCGCGTCCACTTTCAGTCTTTTGATTTTCTGCTTCTGTTACCTATAAATAATAATGTTATTGATACTTGACTAAAATGTTTATTATGCATTGATATAGTCATCAAAATTTAAATTTGTAAAAGTATCAGTAAGAGGTAAAAAATAATAATAATAATAATAATAATACACAATACTCAATGAATACTATGATTTTTACTATATTTAAATACCTTTAGAATAGCATTATTTAACATTTCTTGCCACGCACTATCAAATTTCCATTCATGTTGTTTACTAAGAAACCGTGCCTCAGCTAATGCCACAGTTTCTTTAGCAGCTTGGTGAATTTCTAAAATGTATTAAATATATTTTTACTTATAACACAGTAAAGACTATAATAGTATAATCTAATATTTTTAGTTTTAAGAATTATATATAGTTAATATATTATTTATTTGTACTTATTATACTTGTAGAGTAAGAAGGAAAAATATTTATATTCTCATAATTATGTATAAATGGATAATATACCATCAAAAACCAATGGATAATTAGCTAATAAAACTGTATAATATTATTATTTATTATAATATTGAGTAATTTAATAGCTTCATACTGGTTTGCTTTGATAAAATTACAAATGGGAACAAATGAAATGTTTTAAAAATAACTAGATATTATTTATTTTTAAAACTTAAACCAAAAACAAAATACAGGACACATTATAGTTTTAAAATGATATTCCTAGTAACTGATGAAATTTGTAACTATAATTAGTAGTACATAGTTATGTTTTCAAACATTTAATTTCTAGCCATCTAGGTTTTTTCATTAGAATAACTTAAATTCATTGATTAATGATTATTGGACAAATTTAACTTCCTTTCATTAATTAAAAATGAATACAGATAAGTGATAACACATTTTTATTAGATGTAAAATAATCCAAAAATATAAAATAATGAAGGAGACATTATTAAATTAGCAAAGTACATTAAAAGTAGTAACACATTTTTGTTTTTAATTTTAATTTTAATTAAAAAATGTAATGCACCTAACGTAGAGTGTATACAATTTTATACATTTAAGATATAAAACAATATTTATATTCTATAAAACATATTATAATTTTACAAGCCAACTAAAGAAGGTTTACCTATTAGATTACAAATTATTAATAAAATCTTTTTTTTTCTACTATTCATGATAAGATAAAAATGTACTTGAAAAGTCTCTTATTTTAAATACTGTATTGATTGATTTTAAAAAATGTACAGTATACAAACCAATATTGTAAGGATCAATATTATTTCTCTGGTGCATATTATTGTAATACAGCAGACCACACGGTAAAGTACCTACTACAGTATTCAAGCGTTTGGTATGTATACAATATTATAAAATTAATTAAAAAATGTATTCAATAAATTAAATTTTAATATGAATATTTAACATGAAGCTTTGTGTTTATAAATTTTAATAGGAATATAACATAAAAATCTCAAACTTATGTAATGTAAGTACATATTTGTAAATAATAGGTAAGACAAAATAACTAATAGGTACAAAAGTTAAACAACTGAATGAATCATTTTAAATGTGTACAATTAAATTTCTAAATAACTTATTTGCACAGTTAATTATTCAGAATAGGTGGTATATTTCTTCTTTAAGGGATAACTTTTTTTTTTAAACTTATGTAGTTAAGTATACAGTTATGACACTTCAAGGTTAGTATATAGAGAGTAGGGAAAATGATAAGAGTGGTTAAAAGGCGGTTACCCTGGGACCAACTTGAGGTGGTGTTGCATAGCAAGCCTATGGAATTTTCTTTTTTTTTGTTCGAGCGCAGCGCAGCGAGCAAGTGGAAAAGCGGGCATCACTGGCATCCCAGAAAAAAAGGGGTGTCCTATGTCATTATAATATTATTAGAAAAGTTGGACACTTATTCATCAAAAAAGCAGAATCAGTATTGCTAATGATTTTGAACAAAGCATCTTAAAATTTAAAAAAATAATACTATCCCACACAATTATGCTCGGAAAGAATAATTTATTATTGGTTTTCAATTTAATGTTTAATACATATACCTAAAGCATATTGATTTTTATATAGCTTAAACTATTTCTTCGATATACTCTAATATTATTAATAATTTTGATTTTGTACGTTAGAAAGATAGATTATTTATACCAAGTACAAAAATGTTTCGTTAATTTCATGTTGAAAATATTTTTTAGATTTTTTTTCTATTAAATATGTATTGATTTAATGGTACTAAGGAAAATAATTAATTTCTGAAAATTAAAATTGTATTAATCTTACCATTAGCTCTTTGGTATTTTACAGCTGCAATTTGACATTGTTGCTGAGAATGTTTTGACATATTAAGTGCATCATAAAATGGTCGAGCTTTATCGATGCATGAACCTAGTTTGCGGGCTCGTACCTTCAATCTTCTAGAAGCTTCAGCCATCAACATTCTAAATGTTGTATTTGCTTCCTAAGATAATATAAAATATAGGTTAATACACATAATAGTTTACATTTCTAGTAGAATTTTTTTCCATAGGTAAATTAAATAATTAAATATTGTATAAAATGTATTATTTAGTACAAAATAAATCAAATATACCAAATTAAGGAAATCAATAATTTAATATTACAAGTATGGCATAAATTAACTATGGTTGAATGATAGAAATAAAATAAGTTGATAGGGTGCTACTTATTATCAATTTCAAATATTTATTATTATTTGTTTATTTTATTCTACTATCTAGCAGTAATTTACATTTTAAAAATAAATAAACATATTAACATTATAATTTATGTATTAAGCCTAACTTAATAATATAATATGCAATAGATGCATGAAACATAATAAGATATAATCTTTCAACTGTTAAATAGTTTAGTTTAAATGCGCGTATACTTACATCTAATTCAATTTCAAGTTTGTTTATATTGTCTGTGGATGAATTCAATTTTTCAAGTTCCAGCTTAAGGAAAAACAAATAAATAATTATATTTTATCCGTATAACTTACTATGAAACCAATCATTACTTGAATTCTAGGATCTAAACTATCTTCTTCGTTGTACAGGGATGTGTCAGTCTCCTGATTACACTGTCCACTAGACGAGTCCATCGTTAAAACAACAAATGTCTTTGACTGTTTAAAGCATTGTAATTCAAAAATAATATTATTAAATTTAAATTTAAAAGGATAGTAAAATAAAATAAAAATAAAAAAAAAATGTCAAACAGTAAAAACTAAATTGACCGTACCAATAATCGTATTAAAGTATCTTTTATTATTATTTTTTTTTTATCATGATAAAGGAATTCGTGATAACAAGACGATAATGAAATACAAACATCAAACGTAACCGACGTTGCGGTTTAAACCGCGTTTCCCTTGACCTCGACCCGCAACTATACAAAGCACAAAGCACAAAGACAAACCGTTAGTCCGTTACCACTTTACTACTTCATTCTCTTCACTCTTCACTTTCGTATACTTTCATTTCAGTCTTCAATTTATTTTAATTTGAATAATTTAATATTAATTTTTAACGTAGTACGTCCGGCTTGTACCTATCGTTAATTTCCATGTAATAATATATATGTAGGTATTTAAATTAGTAATTGCCATTGCCCATCCTATCACGAATTCGGCACGACGATGGTCGATGACATCAGTCATCAAATACATTAATTTTTTCACATTATAATAATATCGTTATATTAACCAACGATATATTTTATAGGTACCTATGGTACCATACCAGCTATCTATTACATTATTATGTCTAATTATTATTATAATATTATCATCGAGTAGATATAAAAACGATTAATATTAGATATATAAAAATAACATTGTGTCTATATAATACTCATTAAAAATTATTAATTACAATTTACAGTATCAGTCTTGGTAGTGGTTGTCTTCTATACCGACCATAGTATTGTGTAATAATAATTATACCTACTTACTTTGTCTAACCCCGTTGTTTATACTTTGTTTGCAGAAAATAATACGGAGTAATTCGAAACAATGGATAAACCCTTAATAGGTATGTTACGTTCTCATAAATTGCAATATTGTGATCTGTGTTTGTTTTTTGCTTGTTTGCGTATAAAATATGTACATATGTACATAACATTATATAATATCATAATACACTACACAGTAATTGTCTTTGTATGTCAAACTATCAACTCACTCAAAGTCATAACACATTTTTTGCCGACTACGAAAGAATTTACCAACGGTTATAAAAAACCGGACTATGCCCTCCCCCTCCCCTATATAAATTAATCATGCTACGCCTGTGTATCCATGTGGGTACATAATATTGTATTTAGGACATATTTTAGGTACCTAATAAGAATTGTATAGTAAAACGGTATTAAAATGGATCAGAATTAATAG
Source organism: Macrosiphum rosae (assembly GCA_016617965.1). Lineage (NCBI taxonomy): Eukaryota > Metazoa > Arthropoda > Insecta > Hemiptera > Aphididae > Macrosiphum > Macrosiphum rosae. The sequence continues at coordinate 19,539 of WHPZ01590848.1, forward strand.
GACTAGGGTGATACCTATCGGCTGGTTCTAGGTCACTATTTGTACGGTCGGGTAAAAAGGTACATAGCAAAACACTTTGTACTATTATATACGTAATTGGGATACGAATTGGGAAATTTGATGAACCCCATTATCCCCCCCCACCACTCCATGAGCACGCCCCTGGTACTTAGGCGAACTAAGTAACGTCATAGGGAAGCATGCAGAACTACAGCAAACCAATCAAACGATTGAAGACGTAAAGAAGAAGTTATATACCTAGTAAAGTATACCTAAATAATGTAAATTATTAAAATGTAAAAATTAAAATTAAATAAAAAGTCGATTAAAAATGTTTTAAAATATTATAGTATATTAACAATAGTGAAAATAATCAGTTTTTTTAATTAGCTGGTTACATAACAGCCAAATATTACTTCGTCTTATAATACATTTTTAATTAATTTAGGAACTTGATGACCTTTTTTTTTTTTTTATTGTGGTATCGAGGACTGGAGGAGAAACTATGGTGCCAGTACTTCTCCTAAAAGGTGCCAGTACTTCTCCTAGGAACTTGATGACCTAAAAATCTTGAAATTATCAAAATAATCAAATAACCAAATACCTACCTAGTTACCTAGGTTTTTAATAACCTACCTATATATAAGCTATATAATTGTATTTTATTGTTATTAAAAGTTAGGTGGGGGGGAAGGTAAAAGTAAACATATTTTACTAGCGTCTGAAGTTAAAATGTTGACAAAATTGATTATGTAAAAAGCCAAGAAAGCCACGGCCCACGACTCACGAGTCATAACTTATTAAAAACATCGAATTATATCATGGTACCTTATAAATTAAATAAGTATAAACACGATACACGAATACCTAATCTTGAACGTTTCACTGTATAATTGTTATGTAAAGAAGTTCACGAAATTGAAAATACCAAAAATATAAGATATGTATTATGCTTACCTTCATTAATTATTCAACCAAACATGTTGTTTTATTTTTATCTTATCCGTATTTTGTTATTTGACTAAGCGGTCTACTCTCAAAAAACGGTATACAGATAAGAACTTATCTTGTATTTTTATTCTTCCGTAATATTATATGCCTCAGAAAGAAACAACTTTGTACTTACTTTAACTATGAATCGGTGTATACTATGCAAATATTACAATATTGAGTCCTAGGATTATTTTTAGTAACTACCTATACTTATACAGAGGCAACCAGCCAACCACGTGATCATAGGCGCAACTAGACCTCTAAAACAGGGGGTGCTAAATATGTGAATGCACCACAGAGCCGTGGGGGGCTCGATAACTGAAAATTTTAAAACATATATTAACACTTCACATAAATAAAATAAAATAAATTTATAATACTTTTTTTTTTTGCTAAAATTTCAGTAACATAAGGATACATTTTAATTTTATAATTTTGTTAGTAAATAACTAATATATATATAATACATTTTAAATTAGCATAATTTTTCTAGGTTTCATACAATATTTATTTAAAATTGTTTCAGTGTTCAGTTGATTTAATAAATCTTTTTCAATATTCAGCAAAGATAAATTGGTAAACCTTTGCTGAAGCATACTTGATCTTAGTCAGTTTTTTATCCGCCGCATTGTCGAAAAACTTCTCTCACAAGTAGCAGGGTTTACCGGAATTATGATTGCAATTTGCAAAAGTTTGTATAAATTTGGAAAGAAATCTTTTTTTACTTTATCTTTCAAATCTTCTAGTGTAAAGTTTGGTTGTAGGCAATTATTAATAACCATCATTTCAGCTTTTAATACTTCAATCTATACACTTAAAATATCCTATACAATTATAAATTAGTGTTTAGTAATGATTAAAATTTACTTTTGAATTTATATTAACCTTACCTTATAATGATTGATGAACTCTAGG
>WHPZ01590849.1:0-19692 GCA_016617965.1 Macrosiphum rosae
TAATATAATTTAATAATTCAAAATTAATCTTTTTAGAGCCTTCTGGCTTCTGAACAAACATTTTTTAGTAAAGTACATTTTAACTCTGATACACAAGCCTGATAGTATATTAAAATACATTTTTTCTATAAATTATAATATGTAGGATGTAGGTATACTATGTAATATAATATAAATTGTATAGTCAATGAGATCAAAGTTGTGGAAATGTAGCTTAATGGGGTGGAGAAAAATATATACCTATGAGAGCATACTAAAAGCGGGTACCAAGCCTTTAAAACTGTGGTGACAATTTTTAGGAGAAATAATCACATATATTGGCATATTATATCCAGCAAATTTAATTAAAAAATATGAATTTTTTGTTTTTTACAGTGTTGTAACCTTACATTCTAGACGATTCTTTTATAAATATACCTAATATATTTTCTAAATATTACAAAAAATAAAATACAAGTTTTATTAAAATATCAAACCTTACCTTGTTTTCCAATAACACCTAATGAAGATTCAGGTTTTGATGTTCTAACATGTTCATCAATCTGTCTTCCCCCTCGTATTGATCCGCGTCCTAGCGGTACTAGTGGCCCATCTAAGGAAGTTTTTATAAATATAAAATAGTATAGGTACCTAATATTTTAACGAATTTTAATGAATTTATCTATACAATTAGCTAAATGAAAACCTTTTGTTAAATAAGAGCACAGTGGCCTAGGGGCTCTTTGCTGGGGTATGCCAGTAGGTTGTGGAATTTTACCCATAACTGGTTGCCGTATTCTTTGAGGAGGTAAATTCAAAACACTTGATACACCTGGTTGAATGGTTGGGAATTGAGGACGTCCGCGGGCTCTTCCCCTTGATGGTCTTATGGGTTCCATTTGGAATAATAATTCTAAAAAAAAGTTTAAATTTCTATATCATGGTAGGTACAGTAATAATAAGAAACAAAACATATTTGTTGAATAAAATTTAATATTGTATACAAATTAATCAATATAATATGGCTATGACTTGAATATTAATGACTTTATCTGATATGTATAATAATTTTTACAGTGCTTGGTACTCTATCCCAGCAGGTGATAAAACAATTATTAATTTAACGAGTAGATTATTAGTATTAAAAAACCAAGAGTACCTACAACAAAAAAGTACCTATGACAGTGATGGAAAATTAAAAGTCTATAGCATTTATATCAAATAAACCAAAGAAGAATTGGAAATTTGGAAATAAAAATAGCTACCGGGAAACTAGGTAATTATTATTTTTGTAATTTACCAGGAAATTTGAAAAACCAATGAGGGAAATATTGAAAAATCAAAAAGTTAAGAAAACACACGGGGGAACAAGTAAAATGATGAAGGCAATGCATTTATAACTGGAACAGTGTTAATACAAACGATATTGAGGAAAGTTGGTTACCAACTTGACTCAGAAGCATCCGATCATATGTGCGGTAAAATAAATTGGTTTTATAATTATTACATATTGTTTGACAAAACAATTCAATTTTGTTAGTAGAAGGAAAGGGTAATATAACAATATTAAATATCATTTGCAAATAATTAATGGAATAATAATTATTTATTAGACGTACTATATGTGCTGGAATTTAAGTATAATAAATTTATGTTCGTGTTGTACAGCGTTAGATAAAGGGTTACGCCATCAGATAAAAATTAATTCGCGTTTTAAAGAAACAGACGTATAGGTGAAAGGCATGGAAAACTATTTAAATTAAAGTGGTACGGTTTGTACACTCAACTGCGGAAACACTCTGAGTGTACGTACGGCCGTTGTTGCTAGCTCCAGGATGGGTGACCACTTGGGAATTTTAGCAATAAATCCTTGCCTGACTTACAAAACTTGTTACAACAACCACAACCGTTCCTAGCCCCTAGAAATAAAAACAGCTAATGACCATAGTTGCCAGGCTTAACTCAATAAAGAAAAAAAAAAGTTCAAAGTCATAACACTGAATACTTATACCTAGAAGAACCACAAGCGAATATTGTTATCAAGGACACATTAAGATTATGGCATGAAAGGTTAAGTCATACAAATATAATGTATGTTAATAATATATTTGTTATTTATACATTAGAAAGACTTAATATATAAAATTAACACATTACAAATATCACTTTTTCTGTAATTCATGCGTAATCGGTAAACATGTGAAAAAAGGGAATCTATTGGTTGGTCAAAATATTTTTTTATTATTTAAAGACGATTATTCACATTATAGAATAGTACATTAATTTAAAAAACATAAAAGCGAAGCAAAGAATTTAATCGAAACGGTAATAGGTATATAAAATAAAAACTGATACAGATTTTGAAGTACGATTATGTAATGTAAAATATTAATTTGTCAACTATATTTAGAAGTTTAATGCCGGGTTGCATGAAAAATGAATTAAGTTAATGGATCAATAAAAATTAACGGACCAATCATTATGGGCCACTAAATCATGTTTAAGGGACAACTAGCACACTATTGATTTAATAAATGTTTAGTGATTGTTCATGCAGGCCGACATTAGGTAGTACCTACGTATTATGTAAATAAAAGTTAAAACTATACCCGAATGTTTTAGGGTCTTGTTAAAAATACACAAATGCACATCTGTAAAATAGGTATAGCCGGTATAGGTACACTATGCAGAATGCCAGAATGACTAATGAAAAAACACATAAAATGTTCCTTCCGCTCCCTCGTTATATGCACCGTTGAACCAAATTGTCAAGTATGGTTGACAACCATAGATCATACAAAAATATTAATATAATAAACTCATCGATGTCACTCATGTCTCTTTATACACGGACGAGGGGGCCCGTTCAAAATTTCATTCCTGGGCCCAAATTTGAACGTTACGCCACTGACTTTACCCTTATAAGTTAGGTCAAAAAGTCGAAATTTCGGGCGGTTATATTTTCCTCCAAAAACGAGATACCGTGTTCTTCCACAAAAAAATGGTTGGTTTCTATTTTCCTTCACATTATTTTAGACTGAAATTATGTCTATTTTCCTTCAATATTTTAGCCAGTGTTGTAGTACGTTCCGTATTATAAAGATAGATTAAGGCTATAATGATCCAGGGCTTGCAAACGTTATAATAACGTTATGGTAATATGGTTATAACGTTATATTTGACAAAAAACGATTGAAATTTTTAAACGTAATTATAATTTATAACGGAAAGCGATAGTAATCAAAAATAATTAAACACCGCAAAACAAAACATAACGATTAACAAAATATATTATTATATAATTAAATAAAAAATAACGCAAAACGAAATATTTTAAAATCTATTTATTTAAAAGGTCTATTTTTTTTGTAGAAACATTTATATCATGCGACAATCTAAGAATTGATTATATTATATTTCGTATCCGGGCCATAATCTACCCGAATTAGTTATTATTTTTTAATTTTATAAGTATTAACACTATTCTAAATAACGATAAACGCAAAACTTGTATAACGTTTAAGTTTTAAATAACGATTAACTCAAAAATTGCGGAACACAACAGAATTTTTTTTCAAATGTATGCCCTGCTAGGATCACATTTTCGGTTGATACATTCTGGTATCGGCTATATCTATATCAGCTGTCGATCAAGCCTAATAAAGAATATTTTTTTTTTTTTTTGATATGCATAAATTATTTATATTACCTAACTATTTTATTATTTTATTTATTATTTATTGGTGGAAAATGGTCAAGAATTATTTTTTATTTTTTTTTGTGGAAAATGGACAGTAGAGGAAAACGGTATCTCGTTTTGGGAGGAAAATGGATGGGGCCGAAATTTTGATATCAGATCACTAACACAGTTCACAGCAGTGCTATACGTCGAGGGCGCTGCTATACGCCAATACCTAGTACCCACTACCCACCGACGGGTAAATATATTTTATTCTATAGAGGACATTTAATCATTGACACTAGTTGTCTACTATTTAGAATTTTAATACCGGGTTGCACGAAAAATTTATTAAATTTATGGATCAATAAAGTTTAATGGACCAATCATTATGGGCCACTAAATCATGTTTAAGGTACAAATAGCGTCTAGCACACGATTGATTCAATAAATGTTTAGTGATTGTTCGTGCAGCCCGGCATTAAAACGTACCTATTATGTAAATAAAAGTTAAAACTATACCTGAATGCTTTAGAGTCTTGTTAAATATACCCAAATGCACTTTTGTAAAAACACTAGGTATGCAGAATACCAAAATGTTAATGAGAAATGTTCCTTCCGTTCCTTCGTCATGTACCTACTCATGTACCGTTGACCCAAATTGTAAAGTATGGCTGACAACCATAGATCATACAAAAATATTAATATAATATACTCATCGATGTCACTTTCGACATCGTGATCGTTACCTTCCTATGGTCTTTGTATTCAAGATTTTCTTGGTTGGGTATGCAAAATTTCATATATTTGTACCTACTATATTTACAAATTGTTCAATTATGTCAGTTGACGACATGTTATTTTCCAATATTTAATATTAATAAATTAATGAAACGGTCTAGATTCGTTTGCTTTGACATTAGTACATTACAGTGACCCTTCGGCCCTTTTAGACACTAATTACTGTATAGAAAAGTACCCACCTAGGCCCTAGCACTTGCCCGTCTATTTTTATGATAAAAATATGAAATTATATAATTAAATATATAATATTAATTTTTAATATATAATATAAAATTTTAAATGTACTAATATTTTTAAATAGTTGTTCATTTTTTCAATGTTATTTTTTTCTTTGGTCTTTTTTACCGATTACCTATATACCAATGCCAGGGGCGTCCTTGTGGGGGGGGGGGGCGAAAGGGACGATAGTGACTATGGCTTCATCGTGGGGTTATAATTATAACATCCAACGAAGTACTGGATGAATTAGCAGAAAAAAAAACAAAAAAATAGAGGCATAAATTCACTTTAGCTACCCAGCACCTTTTTAATTTTTTTATTTTGAAATAGATGTACTTCGACGAGTTAAGAACGATGGTGCAAAAAAAATTTGCGGAAACCATTATTTTGGAAGTTATAGACATCTAAAGTTTGCGATTTTACGTTTATATTATTATGTATACGTATATGCGCCATGCGCAAAGACTGTTTTAATGCCGCGCGAAGTAATTTGAGTTTGGCGAGCTGGTAGTTACCCTGTGACCAACTTGAGGTGGTGTTGCACAGCACCACAGTTTGTATTTACCATAATTTTATAAATTGATATTAGATATAACCATAAATTATATTTTTAATGATAAAATAATGCATGTTAAAAAATCAGCCAAATCCCCCCCCCCACATGACAAAATCATTTGACTGCCACTGGTAGTATAGTTTATTAACTTAGTTTAGTCCAGGACAGAATCCCACTCGAGTCAGTGAACTCTGGATAGATACATATTATATTATTCCCCCCTACATAAGACAAATTTTTAGATTTTTAGATTATTAGAATTTTATAGAAAATAAAAATTTGAAACTTCAGTGAAATTTCTTGTATTTACAGTTTTATTCGCTTTTGAATTACAACAAAATAACAAAATCGCTACATGAGAAATCAAGTGAATATCCAATCTTGTAAAAATACGAACTTCAGACGCTTATGAAAATTTAATTCGACTTTCTTGAAGACATTTTTTATTTTGTTAAAGGTACAAAAACTTATGAGGAATCTTGTATTACATTTTCAAATTTTGGATTCAAATAGAAACATTTTTATAAATTTCTAGCTCAAAATAATGTGACACTCGTATTTTTTACGTATTTTGTCAATATTTGATCTTTAAATGCTTATAAAAAAAAAAAAATTGTGATTATGGATTTTAATATTTTTCAAATGCCATTGTAACAATATATTAGGAGCCTTGTATTAAATTTTCAAGATATATTATTCAACAAATAAAATTTTATTGACATTTATAGAAATAAAAACTAAAAAAATTTAAAACTGAAAATGTTCGTAAACAGTTCAAAACAAATCAATATTTGTTGAAAATTTTTTCGTATATAGAAAATGCTAATTTAAACAACCAGTGAAAATTTCATAAATCATCTGTTTTAGAGTTACACCAAAAACCAAAATCAATTTCGTCGAAAACCGATTTTGATAAAAAATTTCTGGTTTTCCTTAATTTTTTTTTTGTTTTTCTTTGCGCTTTTTAAAATGACTTTGAATTTTCTCCCCAATGCAATAACAATATTCACTTTCCCATCTAACAAGATACTGAAGTTCAAAATCGAATCATTATTTCGACTACTTATCGTGTAGGTACACACAAAAAAACACACATCATTTTAAAACCAATAGGTACATTCATCGCTCCGCTCAGAATCTAAAATTGTCCAATTATTATTTTGAAACGTATTAATCAAAATATAACTTAGTAGGTTTTAATAAGTAATTAAATCTATTTGGATAGTGACTAGCACGTTTTAAAACAGCATATTACGTAAATGAATCTTGTCGTCAATTAGTAGACCGTACGTTTAGAAAAGGTGACTGTCGGTGTTCGCCACCATTTAATGACGCCCACCGATTACCGTGCAACGACAGCCACGTAAGATAACCACAGCGCTGATACGAGTATTGTTTGTTATTTTCTATTTCGTTTTTGATAACGACAATTAATTGCAGTGATAAGCGGCGGCCTGTTGGTTTAATTTGTACTATTTAAGTCATGTAAGTACAAAGTACCTACCTAGGGAGTTAAACCGTGATGATATTATTATAATTATTTACTATTAAAATTGTATTGTTCTTGTCAAACTTGGAGTTTACACACGCCAGGTTCGACTGGGTCCGTCGCGATAAATCGTAACAATCGTTAGACCGCCCGGTTTGGGTTGCCCCGGCCTCACAAAATTGTTCGTTTGTCGTGAGTCTAACCGGTGGTCGTCTCTGGCCTGCCTGCCTGCATTTGTTACAGCAACCTCTCACGATCTCTCGTCTCTCACAGGTAATAAAATGATTCGCAAGCGCTTTTCTGAATTCAACAAAACTTCAGAGATCCAGTGTTAGTTGAAATTGTGTTTTGTACACCGTTCTTAGGTCGACGTGTAAGTATACTGTTGTTAAGTGGCTCTATTGGATGCTCTACATGGGTGTGTTTCTTTCTTTCTTGACGTGTAGTACCTATTAATGCTAATTTTTTCATCTAGAAGCCACGAGCTACATCATGTCGGACACGGATTCCATCAAAACCGATAAATCGCAATCAGATCTGCAGCAGAAATATGATAAATTGGCCATGGAGTTTGCCAAAGTAAATATATCAATGTGTTTAACATTAAAACTAAAAATTAATTAGTGTGTTTAATAGAGGTTATGTAGCAGTGCCGTACAGTGGTATTGAAGCTTGGTAAGCGCCAAGAAAAAAAACCATACAATTTTTATTTAAAAAGAAAACTTAAAACTAACCACCAGGAATAAAAAGAATTAACAATTATTAAAACTTAAATGATAACTATTTGTATATAATATATTTAACAGGTAATATTCTGTGATGGAAGCTTGGGCCTTGTGTCCGTGTACAACAATATTAACATTATTATATTGTTTAATTGTACTTAAAAATAAAAATATTGAAGATCGAAAAATTTGTTTCTAAAAGTATTTATAATTTCTCAATGCAGCTCTTTCAATTATTGCATAAAACCGTGGTCAACACGTCTAACCGCACCCTACTTAGACTACTCCAATAATACAAGCTGGGTAATCGAAATCCTGAGTACTTCTGTCAATATATTGCTTACCTAAATAACAAAATAATTTTATTTCATGATTTCTTTTTTATAATTTTTAATATAATGTAATACATATAATGGAATGTATTATATCTAAAATAAATTACCTATATTATAACATAAAATATTGCCAATCGACATTATGTATAAATTGAATAAGTTTAATTTCCTTCCTTTTTATGTAGGCATACGGCGTTTATCTAGCTTGCCCTGGCTGCACACCATTTTTATGTTGCTATGTTTTCGTTTTTTTTGGACTAGACTATTTTATCAGTGTTCTATTCTTCTATGTACATTGCTGCTAATTAATATACCTATTAACGACTATGGCGGAGAAACCACAGTGGCAAAATTACACATTATTATTATGGTGAAATATTATTTTATAAGAATTATATTTTGGTTGTATAAAATATTAGAGTTATTATTTATAAGCAATAAGTTTGTAATAAATAATAATTGATGCTAAAAACATTAGGTATTAAATAAATAATGTATTTACCATCAATAAATTATCATTTTATTTACCTAAAATTTTATATTTGTAGGCCAGAATGCAATTGAATGTATTGAAAAAAGCTTATACTGCAAAAACTTCAAAATTGGATCAAAGGAGTATTGAATCTCTGGACCAAGTATGCAATTTGTTTTAACTACATTTTAATATTATGATATTTATTTATCAATTTTTCCTATTATAATTAGTTTGAAAGCTGTAAATATGATACAATGTCGACAAGTAGTTCGGAAATTCAAGAGAATTTTAACAAATCAAGTCAAGTAAATTCTAAAGTAAGTTTTTTTATGTTTATCATAAATGTTATTACATTATTATAATCATTGAAATTTTTTAGTACTAAATTTTTTCTGGTCTAAATTAGACATTGATCATACTTTTTTGAGTAAAGGGGCATTCACAACTTACTGTGTTATAATGTTATACAGTGCAATTTATTCAACTTAAATATATATCTACTGAATATAAACAGTATGATACGACACAGTATGTTTTAATAATACCTGTAGCAGTTTATAGTTAAAAGTTTTTACCAAACTATTTTATTGACAAAAAATATACCAGTAGGTATTTTACATTAATTACAATTCATTTATTAATATTCATTGGAATATTTGATGTATTATGTTATAAAAAAAATATAGATTATCATTTTAAGGTTATAAAGTTACATCAGTAGATCACATTATTTATGCTTCTATTAAATTCTTAATGCTGTAAAAATAAAAATAAATTGTAATTTTGTATTTAACATTTAAATATTATTTGCATTATACCCACATTTATTTTTGTGATTTATATTTATAATTGCTTAATTTAAAGGTAAAAGGAGCAGATGATTTTAAATCCAAAGATGTTCAGTTCTTGAGACAAGATATCAACTCAATGCACCAATATATACAACGTGTATTAGACTCCACAAATTCAAATCAGCTTGATTACAACGTCTGTACATTTGTTATCTTACTGAATCTAATCTAATTTAATAGCACCTGTAACCATATTTTTATATTTATGTTTAGCTCATTATGTCAGAAATCGAGCACTGCAAAGGCATACAAAATAGTTGTCCAAATAATTTTTGTGAAGTACTCAATGAAGAATTAACAGCATTAAAATGTTCTGTTACTGCTTGCTTGTACAATATATTATATAATAAACTCGAGTCTAGAACTAAAATAAGCACTGAAGATTCTCGCCTCATTTATCCTAATCATTGTAAGTATATTTACAGTCAAAAGTATTATAAGTATAATTAAAAAATTAAATTAAATACATCTAATTTTTATTTCGTTTAAAATAATATTAATACAGTGGCAAAGCTAACTATGAAACATAGAGATATTTTCTGCACAAGTTATTGCATTTATACATAATTTAAAATGTATGTACAATATACACATATGTATTATATTATTTAAACTAATGTTACTTTATTAATATAAAATTAATATAAAATAATATTATATATTTATATGTATAATACAAATAAACAGATTATCAGTCTGGCTGCATTGTGATGAGCCAAAACCAACAAAAATGATGCTAGCTGAGACAATACTTGTAGTCTCATATTATTAGCCATAGGGTATGTGGTGTGTGTGACGAGTGCCTGAAAATGGGGGTACTTGTGCAAGGATGTAAAAGATATATGTATATCAAACATTTAATTTTAATAAGTACGTTTATATTTATAGAAGATTGGCTTTCCTCGTGGAACCTGTATAATGTTATATGCACTCTCCTAACTCCTTATCAGTAAAAATGTGAACAATATATACTGTATACTATATATAGTATAATATAATACGTATATTTTATTGTCTGTATTATTATTTTTAGTTATTACATAAAAAAATATTTTAACACTTATAAAAAAATAAAATGTTGATTTGTCCACCCTAATCCTATGCCCAAGCTTTGCCATAGTATTTATATCAAAAAAACAATTTTTTATTCCGTTCACATAATATATATATACTAATTTATATTTTTGTAATTTGTATATATTTTGTATTTCTAGATTGTTTGGACAATAACTATAAATCTGACGAAGACAGATTACAAAAAGTTTTTGTTGCATTGGTTCTCCATTTTTTTCTTTCTTTTATAATAAATCTTAATGATGTCTTGGAAGATTTGCTCAAAGATATTAACCCAAAAGATGTTTGTATTTACATTTATTATTGATTGTTGGACATAATAGTATCACTATATAGTTTTGAACTATTATAATATTGATCATAATATTAAAACTTTTAATTTGTTTAAATATATTTTCAGGCTTTCCGTGTCTTACAAAAAAGTATTAAACCATTGACAAATAAATTACATAGTAATTCTCTGCTATTGGAAAAAATTCTAAATTACAGTGCTGATTTAAAAACATTTAAGTAAGCATAAATTAATACATTATTATTCTTAATATTACATAAACGTTTTGAATTTTGTCATTATTAAAAATGATGACATTGTGTTGTTATAAACTCTATAATATAGAAAAAAAAACGTGTCGCATTGTGCTGAATATTTTCCCATGTTTTTAAGATTAGATAAGGAAAATGTGATCACAATAAATATTAATTAAAATATACATCAATGATAATACTATCATACAAATAATAAATAAAATAAAAACATAAATATAATCAACTTCCTAAAGGAAACTAAATTAAACAACTTAATTTAAATATAAGTTAAAATAATATTGTAAATATAATTCAAACTATAAATTGGCCTTAGCTGTCAATGTTATTCTCATAAATAAAAAAAAATAAAATAAAAATAATAAGTATATACTTATTTATACACAAATTTGTTAATGATTAATTTTTTATTATATGGATTCAACATAAGTGGTCTAATAATGACTAAAATTACTAAGTTATTTCTAATAATAGACTAAAATAATAAATCAATGTGCCAAGTAACAATTGTATTGTATTTTTTAGATTTGATTCTCAACACATTGTTATGGAAAATATTTTGCTATTCATATCAAATAAATATATTGAATGTGTTAATTCTATTAAAGAATTCATAAAATCAGGTAATGTATTCTACTTGAATTTTTATTTTAAGTTAAGAATAACAATTTTTTGTATTCCTATAATTAATTGTATATTAATTGTTTATTTTCTTATAGATAATACTGTTAACATTGATTGTTCAGCTTTGCGTCAAAACATAATATCGTTTATGGCATTAAAGTTTCCTATTGGAGGTATTTAAAAATTTATAAAATATATTACTTTATATTATATGTGATTTTAATAAAATTTATTTAATTTACAGAGTTAGTGAACTCTGGTGAATATTTGGATTCTACCGATATAACAAAGAAATTAGATGGTGCTTATGATACAGTACATACTGTAAGTAAAACAATATTACTAATATGTAGATAAATCAAATATAAAATGTTCTTCACATTTTATACATTTTCTTCAATGTACAATTTAATTATTATTTTTACTCTCGAATTTCTATTCAGTCTATGTACATTTTATAGCTGTTACGGGCCATAAATATATTGGAGTTTGAATATTTATATAAATATAGCCAAGTGGATATGCACTGGCATATGAGAAATCCACTGTTGCACGTAAAACATTCAAAACAAGTAACAGTTACAATTAGTTTTAGTTTTTAAGATAATGTTTTCACAACCATCCAACTATTTTCAGGCTAAAGAGGAATTAAATTCAGCATCAATTTCTCAAAATAGCTACAAAAGTATTATACATGTTTACAACGAAAAATTAAATGAAGAGATGAACAGGTCATTATCATTAGAACAAGAAAAAATCCACTGGGAAAATGAATATAAACTTTTATGTAAAAACAAGGAAAGTGTATGTATACTTAATAACTTGTTATAAGAAAATAAAATTTTGATTTTATTGTTCTAATTTCCTAAATATTGTGATAGATACCATATAAAGACAAATATTCTGCAAGTTTGGGGGCATTTTCAGTGGAAAATGAAGTAAGTAATACAATTATAACAATATATGTAATTATATACTTAAGAGTATTTTATAACACAGACATATTTTTTCAACCTGTAACTAAAGTTATATATTATATATGTAACCTATTTTTGGAAGCTTTTCATAGTTAAGCTTCACGTTTTCTGAAAACTACACCAATCGTTTAAATTTAAACGAATTCAAAAAATTGATATTTATACTTTTTTATGTATTTTTCTTATACCAACAGACGGTCAGATGTACTATTGTTAAATTTTAAATTTTAATTAAATTTTTTATCAATTAGTATAAAAAATGACAAAATTATTATTAATTTGATATAGATTTTGAATATCATTAAAAGAAATTTTGATTTTATTACTTTTGATTTCTTAGAAGATTGTTAAATGTTTTATATATATTTGAAGTTAATTTCAAGCCTTGCTACTGTAAGACATACTGATGACCACTTACTATTCACCCCTACACACAATATACACTTAAAAATGCCTAAATTTAACTCCTTATATTATGATCCCCTTAACTTTTAAGCTACTGATACCATGAACTTATTCTTACCGCTTACGGTATATGGGTGTTGACAAGAAAATAATAGTCTACGATTTAATATTCTATTAAACAATATATGTGATGTCTTAACAAAAATTAGTTCAACCTATCAATCCTAGTTGAAAAATTAATTACTAATGGCAATATAAATATGTTATTAAATATTCTGAGAAATAAAAGCTGAAATTGTGTCCATTTAAAACTATTTTTGGTGTGAAATGATTTATCATTGAATTTTAAATTTAACTTATTTATTAATGTGACAAGGTACACTATTGAGATATCGAGTCATTGAGTTTTAGGATTTTAACCCGCCCTAAAAAAGTTAACAGCCCATTTTTCAGTAAGACTTAATATTTATTATTTATTATTATTCATAGTTCATTGTTCAGAGTTCGGGATATTCTAATATTTTCAGCCGGGCCTGCTAGGAATTATCCTGGTTTTGTAAAAACTTTTTTATTTAGATACATTGGTAGTTTTATATTAATTATATATTATTATCATAAGTTGTAAAAGTTAAGTAAATATTTCAGTGTTTTGGTCATATATATATACATACAAGGTTATTGCACATAACCTATATTGTTATCAAACAAAAATAAAATGGCAGCGTAAGGGTATATAGTACAGTCCATATCTTAGGACTGGGATATATCAGGGATGGGCAACTCAATGCTACTAGTGGGCCAATATTGAATGTACAAAAATCCAGCTGGCCAAAGAACATAGAAATCAAAAAAAAAACCTAATATTAACTATATCCCTATATATAATATAATATAATTTGCATTTAATAATTCAATACTTGATAAGAATTGATATCTAAGTTTTATGATAAACATTATATCAATTTTAATAGTTTGATAAATATAATAAAATCAAATACAGAAAATTCTTAACATTTTATATTAAATTAACTAAATTGAAACTTAGCACGTGCGAGTGAAAAATGGTACGTGGGCCGCCAGTTGCCCATCCCTGGTATATATCATAGTATAGCCAGTATAGGTCATGTTCTTACACTGCCATTTTAATTCCTTAATGTGATAAAATGATGTAGTGGGGGTACTATTGCAATAACCTGGTATATTTAAGCCATGTCATAGACCTTATACTTAATTAGTAGATGGTTGTGGTAGAAAATATCACATTTATTGATGATATGAAACTGTTAGTATATACTCTTTATGATATATTTGAATTAATTATATATCGTTGGTTTTTCAGTTGGGAAAATGTGAGTCTGGTTTTCAGTTTAATGATGGAGTAATGGAGAGAGAAAAAGAACTCAAATGTTATTTTGAAAAGAAAATTAACAATTTGATTTCCACAAATAAAGAATTATCCAGCCAAAGCAATGCTTACGCTATGGAGGTTAGCTCACGTATATTATTATTCTGTTTATGCCAATCATTCTTTGTCCAATAAAATTTGATGTATTTTTAATATTTTTAAAATTATATAGATCACCGCATTGAAAACGCGTCTGGACCATAGCATATTTGTACGTAACGATCTGGAAATAAAGCTGCACGAGGCATCTGAACACATTGATGATCTGAAAGAGGAATTTCACTTAACATCTACCAATTACGAGTCACAACTCAGAGCAATGACCGAACATTTGGCTAGTTTAAACGAGACGGTTGTGTTAGAGCGGCGGCATATAGACGATCTTAACAGTCAATTGAAAATGAAAGCAGTGAGTTAAATTCAAAATCGTTGATATAATTACTAGGTTTTTGAGGCTTTGCACAATTATAATGAAAATATATACGAACAATTTGATTTGATGCAAATTTGTTTCATATTTCTGGATTTAAAATATAAATTACTTATTGCATTCAGTGCCGCAACTACCGGGTATACAAGGTGTTCATTGCACATCGGCCCGCAAGGCCCCAATCCGATATAGGCCCCCAAATCTATGTGTTAAAATAAATTGTAAAGCTGTGGCTAAAGAAAATTAAATCAAAAAAAAGAGTAAAAAAAACAAATGTGTTCATAATATTAAATATAATTATAATATAATTTATTGTAATCAAATTAAACTCAAATGATTCTAAAAATTGTTGCTCAATTCTATAAGTCAAGATTGTTTCAGTGACATTTCCATACTGAACATAGAGTGGAGAAGAACTTCCGAGATAGATGTAGAGAAAGTCATTGATAACTATTTAAACACAAAAGTGAAGAAAAACAATTTTGTTACATAATTTACAAATGTGTCGAAGTTATACTATAATACTATTTTTATAACAATAAATTATACAATTAAATATTTTTGTTTAGATAGTTTAATATAATAATTTATTTACATTTGTATATTTGGGCCCCAAATTAAGATTTGCACATCAGCCCCATAATGTTTAGTTGCGGCACTGATTACATTATATTTTGTAACTTTTAGATTCTGAGTGATGAATGTGTTATTTTTGTGTTTGTCATAACCTTTTGGCAGGGTAAAAATGCTTTAATTTTGTACTTGAGCATCTTTTACAGTAGGAGAGTGAATTTAGTTGGTACTTTGGGGGGTAAAAAGTAAAAAATTCCAAGTAATTTTCAAAAGTGTAGGGAAATACCAAAAAAAAAAAAACTAAGATGAAACTGGAATTTGGTCAAAAATAATTTTTTTTCGGTAAGATTGTAAAATTAGACCTCTGCATAGCCTATTAATCAATTGAAATTGAAAACATGGGCACACATTTTTGGATTATTTTTTCAGTAGTATATTAATCTTGTAAATGAGAAAAAGAAGATAAAATCATACTAAAATCTTGATGATTTCAAGCAAAACAATTGTTTACTTGTATGTTTGAGTGCTAAATATTTTAACGAGTAGACTTAAAATGTTTAATTTTGTAAAATTTCGTTCAAATAAATAAAACATTTTTTTTTCTAGGGTAAAAAGAAGTCTTCCAAGTGAACATAACGTCATCATCATTAAGTATAATATATATACTAACCATTTTATTTTATAAAATAATATATAATAATTTATTGATAGTTTTTTACTTTATTTAATTATTCTCTTATAATAGTATATTCTAATAGTGTTTTGTACGAATGATTATTTGAATTGTATTTATCATAATCTTACCTATTAACGTTAACATATTGTGATATATCAGTAATTTATAATCTTTAATAGTGCTGTACCCTATTGAATAATTTTCATATTTATTTATTATTGTCAACTTTAATTATTATATTATATAAACTATGTAAACATATTTATATTAAGTTTCTTGTGTATTGAGTGGATACAAAATGTATCAAATAACCTATGTATAATATTATATGTCATATACTATACATATATATAAGTATAACTATTATTTCCATATTTATCTATGAATCAACATTATTTAGCTCCTTTTGGATTTATATACATTTTTTTAAAAAATAATTCTTAAATACCTACCCATTAAAATATATAATAAATATCTACCTTAAGTATATATTCTAATATCTTTATTATAATGTAGTAGGTTATAGGTATGTATTTAAACTTAAAGATGTGGTGTGTGTATGACTCACTATAATGTTCAAAGCTGGGCAAGTTACTAAGTAGAACATTTTTTAAAACTAGTTTCAGTTAAGTCATCCTATAAAAAGTTAACTATTTTATTTTAATGTTATTCAATTATATAAATGGAGTTAGTAACTAAGTTAAGTTACACATTTTTATGTAAATATTAACTAAGTTTACTTAAGAAGCCCGGTTCCGGTTTTTCAAATTTTCCGCAATTCTATAAAGTTTGAAAATTAAATTTTATATTTTAGTTGCCCCTTTAGTTATAATACTTTTCCACTGATCTATAGATCCTATACATATTTAGGGGGGGGGGTTGTTGTATTATATTGAAAAAAATTACTTCACTGGAATAATTCTCAGGCCTTGTAGAATTGTCGAATTTTGATAATTATTTTTTTATCTAAAAGAAGATGACTTCCTACAAACCGCATCGATTTTCATTTTTTTTTATTTTATTTCAAATAACGGTATAATATATTTTGTAAAAAAACGCTTAAAATTGTATTATTTTTGAGAACATTATAAAGTTTGACTCTAAAATATCGAAAAACAGAGTTTGATGCAACCTGTAAAATATTACCCTCTATTGGAGGAAAAAAAATATCAAATTTAGTTGATTCTATTGAACAGGATCATTATTCTTGTAGAGTGTATTTTTGTGTACAATATTACATTCGCACCAAGCGATTTAAGGTTGAAAGTTACTTTTGTAACCTATAGTCTATACTCAAGAATCAGGATACAAATAAAAAAACCATTCATGTATTTCTTTTGAAGAATTTTTGACAATATGTTTTTTTTTTTGTTATTACAATGTGTTAGATCAAACCTATCAAATTTAAAACATGATTAGTTATATTTAAATAATTATTTATTATTATTATTATTACGCCTTAAACTAAACTAAATAAACTTAAAAATGTATTAATATATAAATTATATATTTTTCTCAGACTTGCCTCGGAAAACTAAAATAAATTATGCAATAATACATTTATAGTGATTTATGCCCTAAATTGTTTTATATAGTCATTGCAACTGCATTCATTTATAGGTATATTGCAATTTACATTTGTATTGATTACTCTTTGGATGTCGACAAAATGTTTAACTGATTTACAGTCTTAATGTGTATGTATTATTGTATTGTGTATAATTATATGATAGGGAATTTCAATTTTTTAGAAGTAGCAATAACAACTGTTATTGCTATAATAGCCCTGAAGGTACCTTCTCAAAAAATAATGGTGCAAATAGCAAAGACTGCTAATTAATTACTATTTACCAATAATATTAAATTATATACTTTTTGGTAACTGCTACCTTATTGCACCAACTGTTAGGTATATTTGAAGAAAAAGAAAATTTAAGAAATTAAAAACAGAAAGTAACGAATATAAAATTTTTTAGTTAAAATTTCGACAAACAAATGTAATTGAAAAATAAAAATTATTCTTCAAACAATTTTAATTGTTATTCTGTTATAGGCAGGTAATTCAATAAATACATTGAAACATAATGTATGTCTCAATGCCTGAATGCACATTAATACTATATGGTTATTTTTTATAGTGCCATGCCAGAATTAGCTAAACCGCATGGAATTGGAAGTTGCCATGTTCTGCTATCCTGCTGTGCCGTAAGGTTGTACCTATATTTTAGTCACTTAGTGGATAGTATTTTTAGAAACTTTTTCATATAATATATTAAAAATTAATTGTTAACATGCCTAAAGTCATCTTAATCATAACGTATTATAGGAGGAATAGAAGTAAAATGAGTTTCTCGAAATAATTAGGTAGGTATAGAAATATTCAACTATTACATATTATTTATCTAAAACGTCTTAGCTGAGAATCGTTTTTCATCAAATACTTTGAACTATTGTTGAATTTCAGTTTAACATGTCGTTCAATAATACTGACTGCATTACTGCAGTGACCTGCATTCAATTACGAAGTACCTACGTCCATCAAGAACGTTAAGAGGACGCTTCACAGATAATTGTTGTCTCCGGCTTACAATAGTGCATAACATAGCAAATTTACTCTCAGCAGATCACGTTTAACCGAGTTAGTTTAAAAATTATAGTGAATCGACCTATTATGAAACTTGATGGTAAGAACGTTATCTGCGTGTTTGTATGTGGGTTTTTTTACGATAATTCAGTTTTTAAGTGAGTTATGAGCATTTTTAATTTACCCTATATTATAAACGCATAATTTAATAAAAAATGTAATTATCGTAAAAAACCCACATACAAACACAGATATTGTACTTACTATCAACTTTCATAATAGGTCGAATCACTCTAATTTTTAAACCATACACATAATATAATATTAAATATTATTCAATTCAGCAGATATTTTATGAATGAATAAAAATATAATAATAAGTACCTACCTAGGTATTAATAAATAATGCATCTTTATATCATAATAATATATTATCATTATACTATCAATCATTATGTTAGAACACGGTTTAAGACTTATGTACCTATCTTTAAGTACCTATATAAGTATCTTAAATCGTGCGTTGGAATCAAAAAAAGGTATTTTTAGCATGAACAACAGATCTGGTTGAATAAAAATAAAAACACGGCCAAATTGTTATATCTCGTTAGTCGTTTGTATTTTAACGACCGTCCAATTGATATATTTGTATTATGAACGCGAAGAACAATGCAAGTAAAACAATAATAATTATAAAAAAAAAACTATTATCTTCATTACTACCTATATTATTTTCATAATATTACAAAATTACATTATTAATTTAATTATTTAAATGTTCTATCCGTTTTCATCACTATAAAACGCGATTTCAATGACTCACAAATTGTTCTCACAATTATTAATAATTAACATAACATAGGTACACACACACACATTATTGTTACCTACTGTAAATAGTAGGGTAAATGACAAATTATAATTATTTACGAAAACTAAAAGGTGAAAAAAATATTTAATGAACTCTATACGCCCCCCCATCTATTTTCACTAAAACGTTATAGCTAAATGAGCTGGTTGGATAGATCGCTTATTGGCTTTGAGGAGTTTAGTTGCCTTATGAAGACGCCTCGTCGTCGTCGCCCGACAGCATATGATGAGCGTACCTCTGCAGACTGCCCTCGATGTATTCCGATTTGGTTTTGAACCCGGGAAACAGCAAAATCGCTAAAACTTAAAAATACAAACACAAACGGTCATTTGTTACTACGCCTACATAACAGTATATTATTTAATTTAAATTAATAATTTATCACAGGTATAATATGGACCACTGCCGTGACCAGATT
>WHPZ01590849.1:19710-49189 GCA_016617965.1 Macrosiphum rosae
GGCACTTGATTTTTTTTAGCCTTTGAAATGCTAGAATATCTAATTATGACCCCTTTGTTCATAAAGTGTTACTACTCTTTTTATGACTATATATTTATGTTAACAACTATGGTACCCATACATTTAATATAACAATGTATTAATATTATTGTAAGCCATAGGTTTAATCGTTAATGTATTTATTAATATATAATCATTATATCAGAATATTATTAAAGTTTACTAACAAAAGTCAAAAATACAAGACTTTATTAAGGCTATTGAAAGCTATAGTCGTTTTTGTGCATTTAGACCAATAAGCAGAAAAAAAATATACTTTCAGAAGTCCAATTTTAATTTCGAAAAAATATAAAAATTTCTCCGCTTTTTGTCTGTGTTTTGTAGCCTAACCTGTAGGAAGCAAATTTTTTTTTAGTAATATTAAAGTAAAAGTCAATTTTGAAAAAAATAAATTGTTACTATACTAATTAAACAATACTTCAATAAATTTTCTGCATAACCCAGAAAAGAGATTAAGGAATTCAAATATTTTTTCAAAATTAAAATAGGGCTTTTAGTACTGGGGGAATTTTTCTTCCGCTTTTTGGGAGTTTCGTGGTACATTTTTTTATCACAAAATATAGTGACGTGACTTCCTATACCTAATACCTAGTACCTAAGATTCTTGGACCTCAGTAACGCACTGAGGTCCAAGAATCTTAGCCGTCGTTTATCTTTAATTACATAAAGCGTTTGGGAAACACGCACAGTCACACAGCACTAACGATGGATGTACCTACAATATTTCCTAAATCCAACCCCTTTAAAATGGTTCGCTTTCGACAGCCTTAACTTTTAATTTTTATCAAACATATAATATAATAATATAAAACAAGCCAGTTTTGGTCTGTGCACCTTGAGTTCTCTCGTTGAACAGATTATAGGTATACATACTACAATACCCAGACGATAAACGACATGTCCTGTCATTTAAATATTAAAAAAAAAAATTTAATATTGTCATTAATTAAAGGTATGAATACAAACAAACTTTACACGTTTTTATTTTAAAAATGTTCCACAGTAAACCCTATTCAAGTGAGTAACACTGCGTAACCTATCAAAAACACCTCAATAATTAATTTGTAAGAATTCAATATTAGGGGTCTACAAGAAAAAAAATGCATGCTATTAGATATTTTTCTCCGTACTGAAAATTGAGGAATTATAAATATGTTTTTGGGTATAGGTAGTGCAGTGGAAAATATCTAGTAGCATGCTACATTTTGTTTAGAATTAATGAAAATCAATTACAAAAAAAAGTTGTACCTACCTACCTCCCTAGCCAAAAACATATTATGTTAAAACTATGTTAAAAAAAATAATAATGAATATTTTTAAATGTTTAGTTAAAAATCTCAATTATACGCTATGAACTTTTTTTCTTTTAGAGCGGTGGCCAGTCCAATCTCAAATATCATATCTTAAATATAAAAAAAAAAAATATATTCAGAAAATGTACCTATAAGGTATTATTAATTATTAAACTTAAAATATTATTATGATAAAATATGTTTTTTTAATTAAGTGCAAAAAGGACAAACGAACATTTTTAAAAATATTTATCGATTTGTTAATAATCTATTTTAATTTTAGTGTATTGTAATTGTATTTGTTTTCGTACTATGAAATATGTTTGAATATAAATTATAGGTTATAAATTATAATATATTAAAAATGTATAAATAAGACATTTCTAAAACTAACCATTTTAAAGCTTGACTTCTACTACTTATACCTACACAGTGACTCCATATATGATTTTTTAACATTCACAATTCAATTATTAAAAATATAATTTATGGTTATCAGATATTGAACATTGAAAAAAAGGTCACGGGGGGAGGGGAATATATTCCCCCTCATCCCCCCCACTCGTTTGACCACCACTGTACCTACAATATTGCGTCTTATAAGTTATAGCACGTACAGAAATACTATTATGATGACATATAAATATTATATTATATCAGATATACAACATACACTATTGTGTACCTACCTAACTTATTAGTAAATACGGCATTACTGTATCAGGTACGAGTTATTTGAGCGTCGATTAAAAAGATCGAATATAAATAAAAACTATCATCGAATAGGTATATCGTAAATGTTTAGTAATGTTGAAACTCTAAACTATATAATATCTAATAATCAGATTTAGTTATAGACACATTTTATTATGATTTCCAATTCAGCATAGTTACATTTATTTGGTATCGGTCATTTTTTTTTAAGTTATGTGTTATAGAATAAATTATGTATCAGAAAATAATGTGTTGTAGTAGGTATATCTTTTATCCTTTGGCATTTACCTATATTATAATTTAACATAAAAGAGTCAATAGGCCTATACAAATATTGTAAAAGTATATTACTGGATTGGTTTTTGAGTCGACAGGCCAAATACATAAAAATGCGGACGTTTTGGTGTACCTACGTGACGGCAGATTTTGAAATGGTGGTTATAAATTTGTATAAATTTTAATTTTGGATATAATTTATAACAATAAATTAGGGCCCTATACACTGAACAATATGTCTACGATAAACTCATCCTCAAACCAGTCAGTTAGTCTGCGTGGTCAAACACAGGTATACCACACATGGATTAATTTGTTTTTATTTAAAGAGATTTTAACTGAAACTATTTGGAGAGAGGATTGATTTATTTGTCGATATTTTACAGTACCCGTATAAAATGGTCTTTGTAATAAACATTTTCTGAAGTATTTTAAAATATAAACTTTTTATAAAGTTTAGGTTTCCAAAACATGTTTTTGCTATAGACATTCTAATATATGCACCAAAAATATTCAAATTGATATTGTTTACGAGTCGTAATACTGATTCAATCATCTGATGAAGATATTTTTATGAATCTTATGATTTCTTGCATTTACAATTCATTCACTTTACATAATATAAAATATGATATATTTCGTAATACCAGATTATTTAAAAATCTCTAATTGCATTGATATAAAATACCGATATACTAAACTGGTAAGTACCAACTTGGGATATTCTGGTACAGTCTCAGTAGGTACCTACTTTATTGGTAACAACTATATAGTACAGTAGTACACTGCACTTAAATGAAACTATACCGAATAGGTACCTGTAATAAATATATTGGAAACTTTTGAAAGTCGATGAGGCGGTGAGCTTATAGGATATAATAAATATTCTTATAGAGTTATTAAAAAATAATGAAAATAGGTATTACAAAACGGGAATTCGCACAAAATACTGTATTAAAATGTTCGTGGAAAAAAACAACTAATTTGATTAAACCTGTAAGTTTTAATATCGTTTTATCATAGTTTATGTTTATTTATGTTTACTAAAGTAAATTAACATTAGGTATTTCATTACATACCTACATAAATTATTCAAATGAAACGCCACATAACCACACAGTAAACAATACAATCAAATTGATTTAATTATTGTTAACACGAGAAAATCCGAATCAAATAATTATTTATTTTAAAATATACTGAAAGCTCATTTTATTTTTACAATTTATTGTAAGTATTTACAGAAGATATAGCTAGATGTGGATGTTAAACGAAGTACCTATCTATATTTCAAAATACCCAGGATAGACATTTAGGTACTTATAGTAAAATATTAAATTCTAATTTTAATATTCCAGAAGAGTGGACAACAACAATGGGTGATGAACCACTAATTTATATAGTAAGTAGGACAAAAAAAAAAAAACCTTTTATCCATGAAAAAATAATATTTTCTATTCGTTCGGAATTTTACTGTTAAGCCAGGTTTTAACTATACACCGTGTCGGGTCGTTTTCCGTATATTCAATATGTAGGTAACAAAATGTCGGTCACACATTACGTCTTATAAGTTTAATATATTCAACCCTACACGACAACGGTTTAGTGGAAATCCAGTATTATTGTAATAAAATAAGTTCCAGTGTCGGAGCTTATGTCTTATGTGTACCTAAATTTGATCTTTCCGTTAGTGCAAAGTCTGCAGACAACAAGTACCTGCCTAACATAAAACGTGAAACCAATAGTTAGTATAGAAATCATGAATTCATCGATGTAAATATATCTATAACAATCCAGAATAGGAGTTTCAAATATTAAATATGTCATATTAATTTACACAAAACTAGTAAGTGTAGGTACATAGTACCTACAAATTAATGATGAGAAAATTTACATTTCTCACTCTCTCAGTTATTTTAATAATTTAATGCATATATGTATATTAAATTTAAAAATAAGAGAGAAACTTGTATAAATGAAAAACAACGAATTCCTTACAAAACAAAATAGCAAGGAACAGAACGAATTTATTTTTTATATTTTTAAAGGACGATCATTCCTCGAGGAACGGAATTAGTTCCTTTTGATATGGCTCATGCCAAACACTGACGGGTTGAAATACAACTTTTTGCATCAGTTAGGTCATATATTAACTTTGAACACTCAGAAGTATAAAAAAATATACAACACACCATGAGTCATGAGACCAACTAAACAAATACTTAAATAAAGAAATAACAATAATATGCCAATTTTTAAATAATGTATAAAAATGTAGGTATAAAATAATTATTGCTACCATTTTTTTAGTTTTAAACATACTTACATTTAACTAGTTGATGAATGATCAGTAATTTAAAATTGTATAAATAGTGTAAATATTTTAGAGCTACCCGAAAATTAATTTTCGATTGGTACCATTATTCCGACCACTGAAAATCCCAACTACACGACATAAGAATATCAGTACGATATATTATATACATATTTTTAAAATTATTTAATTATATTTAAATGACAGAAATGCTATTAAAATGTCTACCAAATATTTAAATCACGTCCCATGGTTGTGGGATGACATACTTGTAATATATGATATGAACATATTGTTGAATGTGGTTCCGATGTACAAAAGGCTGAAGAACGATACCGATAAGACAGAATGAAACTGAAAAAAAAAATATTATATTATCAAGTAGATACTGTTTCACTGCATATATAGTTCATAATATTATTTTTTAATAATTTTTAATTATTAAAGATGACACACAAGCACTTGGCGGATTTTCTTTTCCCCACTTTCATCGAGTATTTGTGTGTGTTGTATGTACGAGTGTAATATGTATTAATAGTGGTGAGAGAAATTAGATTAACTAAATAGATTTAAAAGTGTACAAGAAGATAAATAATATTATGCTCAAAGTCCAATTAAATATTAAATGATTCCATATATTACTAAGGGGAGTGTAGGAAAATAAATCTTGAGAAGTAAGGGTGCTGGAAAAACAAATATCAAGGGAAAAACGGCATGGAAAAGCATTTTGACTAAGTAAACTAGTAAATAACTAGAAAAAACACATTACAGATAATTAAATTGTATTAGAAATATTAAATTAAATACACTAATAATTATTTAGGGTAAGTGGATACAAAATAATGAAGAAAATATTCTATTTATATAAATACTTCTATTTTCGTATAACTTTATATTTTTAGCTACCTACCTATGGCTTTCAACAATTTTTTTCTGAAAAACGCGTGCATAATATATTGATCTAGTTTTCGTTTTAATTATTTTTCTTAATTTTTATTGCTGATTCACCCAGTTCATACAAAGATAATTTTGTGCGGGGTACAGCTGCTTCATACTTGATTTATTAATTAAGGTCCAATTTTGACAAATTTTGCATGCACACATATTGGAAGTGCACGTGTGAATTTTTCAATTATTGTTTTGCACTGCACGTCCATCTGTACTTGTGTACAAGCGAAAATAAGGATTTATATGGAACAATAAATAATAATAATAATAATACTCCGCAAGGTGGATGAGATATATATTGACGAAGTTTATAGAAAGTATATTTATACTCTGACGGATTTTGCTACAACGGTGGTATTATAGTGCTTTTATAATAATATTGTACTTGTACTGTTGCGTACCACTTCATCACAAAGATCCACATAAAAGACATACATTTTACGCATGCGCTTAAAAATAGCACTAGAGCGGACGAGTATTAAAGTCTAAATCAATTTTTATGGCATTGCGAATATGACTTGAGGAATTTACAGCTGATAAAATGCGAGTCGCAAAAGCATGGTAAACGAATAAAGGCAGGTAGGTACACTGTAACAGTGCTACGTGAGGTATGTACAGTTTTTTTTTTTTTAACAAACGCTTATAACAATTTAATAACATTTAAACTGTATTAAGCGAATAAAGGAATTTATTTTCAAATGTAAATTGTTACTGCGCTGCAATAGTTTATTTTAAGAATTATGCGCATAAAAATAGTAATTTGATATACAGTAGGTACCCACCCACTTATCCCACCTACGGACTAAGGTAATTAAAAAAAAAATAAATACAGTTATACACTATAATATAAGAACGTGATATTTAACATTTTTAAGAGAGCTACAATATGTATATATAGCAGGCAGCAGCTGTAGTAGGTTATCTCCGTTTAACACACGGGAACAATATAACCGAGATCGCATTTTTCGTTCTAAACGTCAAGGGCGAGAGGAGCTAAGTTTGATTTAAGGGTGTGCTGACCTCTCATAAAAATCCAAAAGCTCAATACCATTGTATGATAATAGCTGCAGGTAGGTACTTTGTTGAACAAACTAATTTTGAAGTTGATTATAAGCGTTTTAATTATTTTTTACTTTTATCACACTTGTATTATATTGGTAGTTGCGTAAACAACACTAAACATATACACACGTGTTATGGTATGTGTCTGTGTTCATTGTACCGTTAGATAATCGAGTTTTATACATCGAAATTCTTAAAAAATATTATACTTTTGGGAATATGTGTATGATGTTATATAAAACAGTAGAACACTTTAAACTTCAAAGATGATAACTACATTTTCAAAAATTTTGTAATGACTTTAAAAAACAATAATTTCTAAAACAAATAAATTTACCGAAAAAATTAGTATTAAGTGATAAAATAATCATTCTGTTATTGTTGTCTCTTAGCGTGCATCCTTTTGTTGTCCCATTCATAAACCCACTTACATACCTATATAGGTGCTATTATATATCATACGCCTACCTCCTGCAGTCGAAACTTTTACACTTTCTCAACCATAAAAATATATAATATATGCGAGTACTTAATGGAAACTAAAAAAGCTTAACATTATGAAAATGCGCATAAATTATTAGCCCGGCTCAGACGAGTTTTATATAATGTGGGTTATGCGAATACCAAAAAATTAATTATAATTTTGTCACCAAAGTAGGAACCTAATTTGTGATAAACAATTTTACGGTGAAATTCATACCATTCCTAGTGTTTATAAATATCAATCATCGATATATCACTTATACTACTTTCACATAGGTCTTTTGATTTAGCTACACGCGCTCCACGCCCAACATTAATCAAGTTATTGAATTTTTTTCTTTAAGCAGAGCCTAACATTAATTTTATTTCTGAACTGGGAGATTTGTCCTTATAATAATTATTTTTTTCTGTCATAACATTGTTGGCAACAATCTTATATTAAAATCTTCCACTTTGAGGGTAGTTTCTGATATAAAATTATATTATCTAGTTGGTAGTTTGGTACCTTTGAAAGTTCAAAAGTAGACAATTGTCTCTACTAATAATCGATATAATTGAGAATAAAAAACGAATAACAGCGGAAAACCGAATACACAACATAAGATTTCGATCAAATCGAGTTTGGTGTTTTTGTTGATTTTTAGAAAGGAATAACAGCAGGGACTTGAAATGTTTACATACTGTTTATAAAAGCATTTTCTATACTGGAAATAATTTTCAAAATACTGTGGATATTTTTGAGTTATTTTACAGATATTTAAATTTTTTTATTTTTTTTTAGTTCTTCTGAGTCTAGATGTGGATAAATTTTTATACTGTAAAATGCTTGAAAATGTAATACAAGGTTTCTTATTAATTGTTATAATAGGATGTAAAAAATATTAAAGATATATTTTTACGATTCCATTTTATAAGCATTTGAAGTTTAAATGTTGATAAAATTCGTCAAAATCGAGATAATTTAGACTTATTTTAAGGTTTTATACAACGGGCCTTTTTACGGAGTTCTACGTGGGTTTGTCAGCAGTGACTAATGGCTTAAAAAAATTATTTCAACCTACCAAATGAAGAAAATGATTATAACAATAGGTAATAATATAGTATAAGCTATAGATGCTGATGAAAACTAACTCAAAACCTACAATACAGTAGAGTGAGATATCCGTTTGTTTTTTAAAATGAATTATTTTAATTAATTATACAGAGATTAAAAATAAAACTTTATTCTTAACTCCAAGGGAATTTCCTCATACTATCGCCTAACCTCAAATACGTCATCACTATATTACATTAAATTGGTTTAAAAATATACATATATCTTCAATATACGAAATATTTACCAGTTTGGTATGGGTTTGCCTGAGGTTGAAAAATCGGCTCGTGTACAGCTTCGTCGTCACCCAGCAATCTGCCACCCATTCAGAGATATCCGTGTACGTGCGCTCCTTGTGCTGGTCCCAGCTGCTAGGTGGCAGGATCCTTTGAAACGGACCACATACGATGCAATCCAACACGGCGGCGCATAGGCCGGTCATCCAGATCATGTTTAGTATCGAACAGTTGACCAGCCACACGTATCTAAAACCCCAGTGATATAATACCTATTTGTTTGAATCGTTAAAAAATAATAGATCGAAATTGAATCCAAAATAAAAAAAGAGGCCACCAAGAAAATATTTCCAATATTTTCCATTATTTTCACCCATCGCACAGATTAAATTATCCGATTTGAATCTATATAAATATAATAAAAACTGTGGGAATTCAATTTAAAACAATATAAATATTTAATTTTTTTTTAAAAATATAATCTGTCTAAATTTAGTCTAAATATACAGAGTGATTTATAAAAAGCCATATAATGTCCAAACGGGATCTATCCCCACTAAAACAAATTAAACAGTCTGTGACTTGTACAATTGTAATAAGCTTATACTATAAAGTATAGCTTTATACTATAAGCAATTTATTATTGCTAATAAGCAATAATAAAGTATACGAACAACCAATTTTTGATTACCTGCATTACCTACGTATAATATATTGTAGGGCTGCCTGTGTTTTCAGTGTACCTATATTTCGCCTTATTTAAAAAATACCGGTATCCGGTATTTTCGTTATTTCAGAATACCGGTATTCGGTAATTACCATTATATTGCCGAAAATACCTTACCCTGGTAATTCCTAAAAATACCGTACATCGGTAATTACCGAAAATATCATATTTCGCTTGAAAATTAAAATATCGAATAAAAGCTAACGCTTAAGAGGACGCTACCCATACATTAGTTGTCTCCGTCTTACACACGCACGACACAGCAAATTGTCGTTCACTAGATTCAATAGTATGCAGTTAGTTTTGATACTAGAGTGAATTGACCTATTATAACATATTTAGATAATAACATTATCTGTGCTTAAGCGTTGGCTTTTATTCGATATTTTAATTTTCAAGCGAGATATGA
This sequence comes from Macrosiphum rosae, assembly GCA_016617965.1. NCBI lineage: Eukaryota > Metazoa > Arthropoda > Insecta > Hemiptera > Aphididae > Macrosiphum > Macrosiphum rosae. The sequence goes on from WHPZ01590849.1 coordinate 29,325, forward strand.
GCATTTTAAATTTTTGATATTTCACGTACACATATCTTACTTGAAAATGAAAATATTTAAAAATCGCCAACGCTTAAGCACATATAATATTCTTACCTAATAGTATGATAATACCTATGTCAATTCACTCTAATATTAAAACTAACAACACACTATTTAAACGAGCGAATGGAAATTTGGTATGTCGTGCGTGTGTAAGACGGAGACAACAAATACATGGGTAGCGTCCTCTTAAGCACAGATAATGTTATTATCTAAACATGTTATAATAGGTCAATTCACTCTATAGTATCAAAACTAACAGCATACTATTGAAACTAGTGAACGACAATTTGCTATGCCGTGCGTGTTTAAGACGGAGACAGCAAATGTATGGGTAGTAAAAACAGTACCTAGTAAAATCTCTTAAGTAAAAACAGTCTTATGTAATTATGTCTGATGATAGAACGACAATGTTGAGTAAAAACTGTGGATCAGTTGACCCCCATTCCCACTTTTAGATCCGCTGCTTCCTAGATATTTACTAGATTCTAAATAATGTACCTATCTAAAAATCTAGACTAAGATACAAGGTACTATATATTTTTTTAAATAATTATTTTTGAAAATAAAATTGCTAAAATGTAAGTTATTTAAATATAAGGGTTAAAGCCCGTTTTTTTACCCCCCACATGACTACTCAACTAATCGCTCTGTCATTCATAACATTTCTTCTCGTCATGTTGTAATGTCAACTAATTTGTATTGTACACTGATCAAATAATTAGTATATTCATGATTTTAAGAACAAAGACGGCGTACGATATAATGAAATATCTGATATTTTAGCAATTTTACTAACTAAAATAATTATTTAAATATATATATATATATAATAGTATATTATCGTTATGCAAATGTTCAATGTATCTATAGGTAAACATTGATGTAATTATGTATCTATTAATATTAATATCTTGTATCTAGATGCTTGTTTTTAAAGTATCTTTCTCATTCCCTGTATATTATAATTTATAATTAATCATGGATCGAGAATGCCCACGCCGATGTAGAGTATTTTGCATGTGGGTAATATTGCGACGGCTTTACCCGTTTTCTATAATCGATTCCTCGTAAGTCAGTTGGCGCAGAGATTATTTTACACCAATGAGTACATTTCTAGGAATATTATGTAGGTACATGCGTATTATGTGTGAGTGTATAATAATTAATAATACACAGACACGAGGCACCTCTCTTAAAAAGTATATGTAAACGTTTGAACGAGAATGAAAATTATTGCAACTGTCAATAATTATATATTTTGTTATTTGTATACATATAGTAATAATATGTACAGTAATATTAGTTGGGTACCTATAAAATATTATTTGGTCGGCTTACATAAAAAAACATGACTTAGGTCAGATTTCAACTTTTATTAGATACTTGTTTAGTGTATGAAAAATGACAAGTCATGTTTACGTTCATATTATTACTACCTATTAGTTATTACTTATTAGTAAAGACCGGATATATATATATGCTTTTGAATATAAATGCTTTTAAAATGTTGAAATATGCATGTAAAAAGTTTCAAATATGCACTTAAAACACAAAATATGCAAAATAATTTTTGAATATTGCAGCTATTTATTTATTTTAAAGTAATAAAATCAAAACATTAATGATGAAAAAACGGTTATATCAATAAACTACAATATTATATACAATATATTTTATGATTGTGATGAAAAACTATACAATTTAATCGTTATTGGAAAAACAATAATGAAGGATAATATTTTCCATATTGATCTCGGTTAAATTATTAGGAAGGTGTGTAACAATGTATTTGTACTCAGAAAAATTCCGTTCCATACCGTACAAATTTTGATTCTGATACGTCAACTATTTCGGTAAAATTATTCTCTGAATAATTTACATTACAAAATCGGTGTTATCATTTGAAAAACAGAAGTTTGTATCTACACAGGACACTCCTTAAGTAGTACAAAAAAATCTCAAGAATTTTAAAATAAGTATTTGGTTTTAAAGTATTTTTAAAAACACACATCATTGTAAAATCATTACATTCATCGTTCCACTCAGAATCTAAAATTGAAAAAATCAGATTTTAAATAACTGCATTATTGAAGAATAAAAGTGGGCGAGAATGCTTGGTGAATCACTTTGTTTAATAAATATTGTTATTTATTATTAACAATCCAATATGATATTAGGTGTACATTTATAATAATAATTTACAACGTCGCAGAATGTTGACCCGCCACAATTACTACCTATTTTAAAATGGCCAGTTAGTTTATTATATTTTTGAATAGTTATAATATAGTGCTAAATTTAAATCCTTTAAAAGCATACAATATAATTTATGCAATTTTATTCTTTAATATAAAAAGTACAATAAAAATAAATAATAATTTTTATTGTGTCAGACGTCGGTTGATTATGATAAGTTTATACCTTGTGTCCCAGTGAGTAGGTAATAATTGGTTATTGATTTTAAGCAGACTACAATAGGTAATGACGTACCGTCGTCCTGATGAAATATTCTATGCACACAATAACAAGTCAAAAGTAATTGATTTCATACATAAAACATAATAATATACTAAGTCAATCAAAAACTTATTAACTTTTGGGTAAAAATAATTTAAAAATATTTATCAAAATGTATAATACTCGAGAAGAAATTATAATTGAAACATTTTATTCGTCTCTCGAAAAGTCGAAAATCAAAAGTGTTTACCATCGTAATTTTTCATAGTGAACCGACTTCGTACATTTTACAATTATTTTATTCTGTTCAGTTCGTTACTATATTAAATTGTTGCGTATAAAAAAAAATAGATGGACCTCAGTCATCTGAGAGTGTTGACGGTCTACCGAAACTAACATTTTCTATTGGGTTAAAATAATAATGTTTATAAATGTTAATGTGTATAATAACTGATCGAGTGAATTTATACATAATATAGCAATCCCTGGACATAATTTATTATTTAAAATCCGTCCACGTTCCGGGTAAGATAAATGGACATTAATACAACGTTATAATCATGCAACGAGAAATATATATTATGAGCTTTCAGAATATTAATAATGTCTCTCCGCCGTGTATCAAAGTTTAGCGGTAACGTACAACGTCGGTTTAGTAATTCGGTGGGACTTTGAGTACCTAAGTATAAATTATTTTATTATTTTTGCATGGTAGATGCGTAGCTGGTATTATACATCAAAAGAAATCAGCGGAAATGGATATACCTGCCCCCGATCAGACAGATTGTACCGGTCTTTCGTGTAATGTTAAACAGCCAAGTCAAATCACACTCGTGATTACACGTAGGTAATATTATATGATTTTAGATCTCACTTCAAAACTATAGATCTAAATAGGGATAAATAGCAGTATTTACATCGTGCGGTATCCCGTCCGTGTCTACCTCCATAACACGCAACAATTATTTATCATTTATTATACGTCGTGTTAACTGTTTGTGTTTCAAAGAACATACATAATACATAATTATTTATGGGAAAAGCAGAATCGATTTTTTTTTTTTTGAAGTTATACTTCTTTACGCAGGGCAGTGAGGAAAAAAAAAGCGAACGGACGGCCGTACGAAAGCGTGCATGTCCGTAAATGAATAAATATTGTCATGGTAGTGTTGTCATATTATATATTATAATCGTTGTGCGCAGCCGCGGATTGTCGTAGCTGTATTTTGTAAACGGCTATGGGTTGTGTCATTAGGCGACAGTATTTTTGGTTGGGTTATTAAACAAAGAATACTCAACAACAATATTAATGAGATAAATATTTAGATAAAAACGGAATGATCGTCTGGGATGATTTCATACGGTCGTCGGGGCGGCGGTGCGAAGCGTATCAGTACGTCATGTACATAATATTGACGCGGACCCGATGATTGAATGGGTGCGTTGAATGAGTGTTTGGTTTGGATTGAGGTGATTAAAGAAACACAACACAAACACTTTCTGAATGTCACGAAATATTATGTACCTATTAAAATATTACGACCAAATAATTAATACATGACGTGCCGCTCGGGCAATGAGTTTAACGTCAGACGATATCATGCTAACCTAATTTTGCATCTTCTGATTCAGCACCTCTCGTAACTTTACTGCGAGACAAATTCAGTTTATAACAAATTCTGAATAATGATCCAACAATATCGACTACTAAATCAGGCACAACAATCGATGCATTTTTTACGCGATATATGGATAATGTTCAGTCACAAATGTACGTTTCGTATTTCAGTCATCATATGCCAATCATAACTACTATACCGATTGAGCAAAATGATAATCAATCATTAGTATAAAAAATAATAATTAAAAAATATAATTTACATTGTTTCTTTTCTTTCTTTATTATCCTCATTACCCAGTCCATCCATGCCTTTCTTTCTTTTTCACTTACTCACGTGTACCATTCAAAAGAAGTTTAACTTCCCGCGCGCGTACTGGTAACACACACACTAATTTTTTTTTTGAAAAGTTACCTTATAGCTGGTACTTACACGAATATTGTGCACACGAATGGGTATGAGTAGGATGTGTAATGTGTATAAATATATATTATAATAGGTATACTTACAGGTATATACTCGTTACAGATATAACCGTAATCGCGGGAAACCAATTTTTTTGCCACGACATTATTGCGTTTAACAATACTATAATTTCTCTCCATTCGTTCATGCTAACTCTAAGTTCTTTTGAAATCCTTTCCTGTAACAGAACCAATAAATAATTAAAAATGCATATCGCGATATATTATTATTTATTAAGTTCCGACATTATACCGGTACAATTTTTCTTTGATGTTGTTCACAACAATTTTCTAAACTAAATGTAATATTCGTCGTATTATAATATGTAGGTTGCAAGTACCTAGTTAAGAATAAAAGTGATCTTGTATTTGCAATAAAACGTAAGTACATACATTATTAAAGGTAATATAATTATATTGTACCTAGGTACCTATCGCTATTGATAATTTCACTGCGTAGCTAATCAAGTTAACTTTTATACTATTGAAACGACACCCAATAAATAACAATTATATTATATTATGGAACCACCGTAAAAAAAAATTTTAGAAACAGCCATACAACGTAAAATTATTAATCGACGCCAATACTTTTATACCAGCACTATATATGGCTTTATATCAACCAGCTAATAAAGGTGATTTTATACTTTTGAACTTGGACTGAACTTTAATGCTTAAAAATGTATACAATTATAAAAACTAAAAGTTAAGAAGTATATTGATTTGGTTTTCACTCAATTTTTTAGATTTTTAGAGTACCTACTGATGATTGCATTGGTTTTACAATGATATTGTAGGTAATTTATTAAACAAAAAATTTTTTCTGTAAAAATGTGTACCTTTTATATACAAAAAAGTGATACGATGTAGTTTTAGCAAAGTAAAATAGTGATGATGAAAACAAGACCAAGACTTTAAAATCTTGGTCTTAGTCTTGGAGACTCAGTCTCGGTCTTGGTCTTGGGTATACAGTATACACCTTAATATTGGTCTTGGTCTTGCTCAAGACTCTTGCAAGACTCTTGCTATTTTCACAAAATATATTTAAAAAAAACTAAATACCTGTTATAGCTGTGAGTAGGTTTTTTCTATGATCTCTAAGATGAAACTTATCGATTTTGGGAAAATAAAATAATTTTTCAGTAATTGTTAACTAGTATAAAAAAACTAAGTTATTTTGTAATATTAATTCCCATTATGTTTTTAATAGTTTTTTTAATAATTCACCATTTCCTCGACTACTGATAAAATGTCATAAAAATACAAATAAATTCTTATTATTTTCGTTACAAATTATTAGTTAATGGAATCTAGATCCATTAATGGGTTTTCGGGGGAAAAAATAGTCTTGCAGTGATGGTCTTGTTTTGGCCTTGGTCTTGCAGCTTCGGTATTGGTTTGGTCTTGTTATTGCAACTATAATCTTGGCCTTGGTCTTGGTCTTGGTTCTTGTAGCAAGAGTCTTGCGAGACCGCAAAACCAAAACCAATTGATCATCACTAAATTGTAAAATAACAACTATTGTAATTTTACGAATTTTCTAAAGTAATACAAAGTTATCATTACATTTTTCTTACTGGAATTGATAAAAAGTTCAGCGTAAAGCCACAATGACTGTTATGACAATTTGTAATTTAAATTTGGCAACATTGGATATTCAAATATAAAATTATGTCTTCTGAAACAGTTTTTGAGGTTTTTAGATGTTCTAATTGTAGGGACTTTTGACATTATGGATATTATTATGTTCATATTATATTGGGTATAGGCATATAAAATAATCATGTTCACAATTAAATCATTTTCACTAGTTTTAATTAATGTAATAAGGTATACACGAATATTTTTACACCGTTTCACAGCGCATTGACTTATAAATTTATTTTATTGGTATTGTACAATTTAACCTTAAGGAAATAATATTACCCATTATCAAGTTAAAAATTAAAAAGGTGGACAAGTGGGTGTCGCTCTGCTGTACAGTAGGTCACTGTAATAGATGGTGTTAAATTTGAATTCAATGATATAATATCGTTGTAAATTGTCAATCCTTAGCTATACAATTTTAACATTTTATACATTTTTAACTATAAAATTATTTTTTAATTTTAAATTTGATCAGCTTTTTTTCAAAATTCAAACTTTAATTAATGGTAATTAAAAAAAAATTTGACTATATGTATTTTTAATACTTTTCAAAGGCTATTGTAAAAATATATTATGGACCTTGTATCACATTTTCAAGCTTTTTTAGCCAACAAATACAATTTTACTGACTTTCATAGAAAAAAAAAAAAACTAAAAAATTGGAAACTGAAAATGTCCGTAAATAGTTCAAAACAAATCGAAATATTTTGAAAATTTTATCGTGTACAAAAAATGCTAATATAAACAACCAGTAAAAATGTCATGTATCTACAGCAATTTATTTAGAATTACACCAAAAACTAAAATCGATTTTGTCGAAAACAGATTTTGCGTAAAAATTACCGTTTTCCTTAATTTTTATTTTGTTTTCCCGGCGCTTTTGATAACTATTGATAATTTTGTCAAACTAGATTCGCTTTCCCATCGAATAAGATACTGTTGAAGAAAACAGAAGCAGTGTTACAGCCCCAAACGGTGATGACGACACACAAAAAAAACACACTCACATATCATTGTAAAATCAATACATTCATCGCTCCGCTCAGAATCTAAAATTACAGTGTATAAATCAAAAAAATTGGGTACGAATAAACAATAATTTTTATCAATACTTACTTTTATTCTACGGATGACAATAAAATATATAAATATATAAAACATAGTGACAACATTATTATTTATTACTAACATATTTGTAAAATTTCAATGGCTTAAATTCTGGGGGAGGGGGGCTAAGCCTATGCACAAAGTTTTTTGACAACATGGAGGCGTGACTTACGAAAAATGTTACAGTGCCATTACCACGGTCATTAAATTACACAAATAAGGTCTAAACGTATTTGAAATTTCAACAAAATTGTCTACTGGAAGAGACGTGTTATATTTAAAATACTTTGTATTATACATGAGAATATTGGATGTATAACACTTAAACTTTTGCAGCAGTTTAAAATTTGTTAAAATAACTGTTTGATGAACCTACCTAACAAGTTACCGAATTTCTGTGAACTACATAAAACGCAAAATAATAAGCTTTAAATAGTATTATAATGGAATTAAATTTTTGTTTTCAACTTATAAAAAGTTGCCTGATAAATCTCCCGATCATGTTTTGAGTAGTAAATCTAAAATGTCTACGAAGAAATTATAAATTCAAAGTACCAAACTTTGTTAATAATTTATTATAAACGTACACTACGGGCATTACGGATCATAATATTTTCATTTTGTGTACCTATTATTATTATTATTATTATTATTATTTTTTATTTTTTTACGAAAAGTTTGTGTGTCATAATGTCCTAATTACATTTCAAAACAGCGGCGGCCTCGAAGTTTTATCCGTCCCGAAATCCAAATCACTATTTAGTACATTGTGCATTCACAACTTTTTCAATCTTCAGAAAAAAAAATGTTCACACATTGATGGTTTCCAATCAATCTTTACTAAACGAAAACGTTAAGAGTGGGACGGGATGATCGGAATTCATAGCACATTTTCATTATTATAATAATTTACCTACATTTTTATTACACAAAATTGTTTTTTGTTTTATCTAAAACTATCCGTTAGTAGGGAATTCAATTAACTATTTCGATTTTATCGCTCGGTAAAATATTTGAAGTCTAAATCCGCTATTTCAGTATATTTTCTTCTTTTAGATTTTGAACGGAATGATAGGTATATGTATTGGTTTTAGGTACAATGTGTGTGTGTGTTTTTTTTTTGGGTTGACACTTTGAAGACTTTTATGCAGCAAAAAAAAAAAAAAAAAAAGTATCTGGTTTGAGGGTAAAAAGTAGAATATTCTTAGTCTCAAAATTCACTAAAATCATGACAATTTTCAAATATTTTTATGTAGTTGAAAATTTATTAAATTTTAAATGTAATAATTATATACATATATACCATCACAAGATTTCTCAAACGCTTTTATAACCGGAATCAAGAATGGAGGTTAAGCGTAAAGCTTCAAAATATTTAGACTAATTTTAGGCTATTTATACCACGATGATCGGTATTTACATCGTTCAACGATGCATTGACTTATAAGTAAAATATGATATAATATTGTAATATGCGGTATTTTAAGCAGAAATTAGTTCAAAATATCATATAAGTAATAAAAAAAATCTAAGTATAGGTATTCCAATAGTAAGAGTAATTTGACACCACCGTCTCCGCTCAGAATCGTTTTTTGTATGCAATGATTTTTCATTTGAATTATAAAATTATAAGTTATAAATTAAGTATAAACTTAACACAGACACCCACCTAACCTATACTCAATGACGACCTAGGAGAACTCGGCTTCTCGACACAATGTTATACTGATTATACACCAAAGTGACTTACCGTTTTTTTTCTATGGATATTATTGGATCTATATGTTTTTGACGCACGTATTTTAAGTATAGGTCTTTGACAAAAAAAAAATAATATTTATACCTAGTTATAAGTAGGTATAACTAAAAAGAATAAACTTTAAAACAAAGTAGGTACATTTTTTAAAAATATTTACCTTGACCTAAACATAAAGCATACCCATATAACAACCAATTTTGGATTTGTTGGCTGTTATATGCTTGAGGGAAATAAAATGTTTTACGACTTAATAATAATAATAATAATACGACCGGACGTGTTATTTTTATATCATATTTATGATATAAGCCTTGACATTTTTATTTATAAAAAAGTATGTTTTTTGTATGTTAATCAAAACTTTTGTCAAAATCTATGAAGACAAAACATGTCTAAGTACCTAGGTATTTTACAGGGTGCTCTAGACTTTTTTAACGTTTAATTTTACCGAAGTAATGAATTAAATCGATTGATCTCTGACAGTATAATTAACAAAAGTTAACAAATTAGATAATTTAAAACAGCTCTCGTGGAAAAGTTGGTGTTCGTGACACACTAATTTCGACGGTCTTAACCGGTATAAAAATAATGGCAATAATTGATAGGTATGGAAAGGTTATGTTTTCACGAAGTTCATAATGAAATATGTCGATCGATAACACAATATAATGGTACTGCACAGGTTTTTCGCTTTCCATTATTTTTATTTATTAACGTTTGGCCAATATTATTGTATCGTAAATTTTTTCGACCATCATAACCTACCTTCATATAGGTAGCTAAAACTATTTTCTCGGAAAGCTGCAGGTATTTTCCGATTCGATCACTGTTAAATAAATCTTTATGCACAACCATTGAGAGCAGGAGCCGATAGGGTACTATCAAATTGTGATAAACAAGATATTATATTATTGTGAATCAATAACGTACTTATATACTTATATTACTATTATAGTAACAAATAGTAATTACTGTTTGTAATACACGGCAGGTTGAATGAATATTTGCGAAAACATTGCATTTATCGTATATATAGGTACCATAATAGTATATCACGTATATTTATGTCAATATAGACTTACCGTAGGGCGGGACGGTGTAAATAGGTTAATGGAATACATAGACATTAGTTTAAAATTGATTATATTCAAAATTATAATTATAATTATCATTGAAAATGTTATTGTATACGTAGGTAATAAGATAACTTCATGTTCAATAATATAAACAACTCAAAACAAGTGTAAAAAAAAAGTGCCAACTAAAAAGAAATCATCTGTACCAACAAATGTGTTTAAGAGGACGCCACACGGACATTTGTTGTCTCCGTCTTACAAAAGTACAACATGGACAATTTTACGTTCACAATATTACATTTTAATAGGTAGTTTCTAAAATTAGAGTGAATTTATAACATTCAAAGGTAAGAATATTATCTAGGGTATCACGGAGGATTTTATTGATATTATTATTTTTAAGTTATGATCATTTTAAAATAGATAAAAAATGTATAGTGTAAAAATTATTTTTTTCTTAATAAAAATATCAATAAAAGCCTCCGAGATGCCCTAGATGCTCTACATTTCATAAGAGGTAAATTCACTCTAATTTTAGAAATTATAGAGTAAAATGTATTAATGTGAACGTAAAATGTTCTAAATTGTACACCTTAGCAAGACGGTGACTACAAATGCCCAAATGGCGTCCTCTTAAGGAAATTCGAACCCTGCAGGATATTCTACCAAAATAAATCTTGGTACCTATATGGCTATATTATGAAAAATGTTTTAACCTACCGGCTACTGTGACTACCATAGTAATCAGATAAGATTTCTGAAAACATATTTAAATTTAAAAAATAAACTTTATTTAGTTGGTTTAATATTTAAAACTAAAAAAGATATTACAACACAGCAAATATTATTAAATATCCACTTGGTGTTTAAATTTAGTTTTATAACTATATGATCGCTTAAATGAAGTGGTTATTTTTAGTGCGTAAACGGTTTTTTGATCATTTTATACGTTTGTAGAGTTCTCCCTCTTTGTAACTAGGATATTATGGAATTTAGAGTTAAGGTAATAGTATTATTATTGTGTCACAGAATAAATCGAGACGTGTTGTATAGTGCATTCAAGAAAAAATTAAATTATAAAAAAAGGGTTCACGCAAAAATCGTAAAATCTTATGCGCCGGCAAATCGGATTTTTCGTAGACGAAGGTAAAGCTGATTTCGTTATAGTATGATAATAATATATTAGTAGGTACCTATATTATGCACTAAAATACCTATCGTACAGCCGTACTACAGTAAAAAGGTTTAAATTTTCTTTTTTTTATGACGTTGGGAAGTTAATTTCGCCGGTTACGTTATAAATATTAAATAATATAAATTAAGACTTGTGTTTTTAAAATCCAGAGGTCCTATAAAAGGATAAAAATCTGTTGTCCAGTATTGTTTCTCCGTGGCCGGTAGAGAAGGAAGAGCGAGGACGGAAAAAACGGTCTTAGCCGTTAAAGGAATTTGTGGGAGGTCAGTAATATATAGGTAAATTATTAGTAATTACTAATTAATAATTAAAAATATAATATGATCGTGGGACGCAAAGTTTGTGGTTGGTACGCCAAGTGTGTGGGTGGAACTTTCTCACAATGACACACGTATACACGACAAAATATAAATTATATCAATAATATAGCTATTGACTTACAAATACAAATTATTAGTTACATCAATTATACGTTTTTATTCATTTACATTCAATAATAATCTTACTAACAGAGTAGTTTCAAACACCAGGGGTTAAAGTAGGAAAAAAATCCAGAGGGGACTAATGTCTCCATATAGTTTTAAGCGTTTCATATATAATTATATGTATAACGTCTAATGTCATCCTAATTTGTTAAAGGGGACGCCTTTTACCCGCCGTCAGAGGTAGGAGGACTGAGTCTCCCTCACTTTAACCCCTGATAAACACACATTATATTATTATATTTGAAATAGGTAAAGGTATCGGTGGTAAATATTGTAGATAGATATAATATGGTTATAAACTTACAACTTAAAACATGGATGTATATATATAAATATATTATTATCTTAGATTCTTAGGTAGGTACCTACCACATTTTCTACGGAACAAACAAGACTACAACAATTATTATAATCTGTATTTAATAAAACACTGCTAATAAACTTAACCATCTCATACTTTACTACAAAACAACATTATAAAATATTTTTTTATTTATTGGGTTCAAATTGAAAACTGTAGAAAAAAAATGTCTTTTAATTTATAGGGGATTTTCATTCAAAATAAGAATATTTAATAAATAGATAGAGAATTAAAATTATATTTATTGATTATTGTTCAGGAGATTATGAACGGATTTTTTTTAAAAAATTATTTTGAGTTAAAAATGTTTATCGGATTTCCTATCAGTGTCCTATATATAATTCAGTAGACCAGATTTAAAAAAAAAAAAAATATCCGAGACTTAGAAAAAGATACCCATAGTTGTAATTGTAGGCTGTGCGTATTATAATTTGTAAGTTATAAGTTTATAACACATCGTTACTCAGTGACGTGAATAGGGAAGGAGCTGGTGAGCTACGGCCATAGCGAAATAGCAGTTTAAATAAATTATGTGTCATAACTCATAAGCCATAATAATACATGCGTGTATGTCATAACCATAATCCCCCCCCCCCACCAACTCTTTAAATAAATGCAATTAGCCCACACTGCAAATAATTCTTATATACGTGCCACGGTATATCGTGTACTTATGTTTATTTTTTTACCGTTGCATTGAAGTTTTTTATTTATTAATTCCTACACGATTACCGGTTTATCTTGTCACGGGCCACGGCATTTGTGTGAAAACGCATACCCTAGGTATTATGGTGACCGCTGCGGTGATGGGTGAAAATAATATTTAAAAAAAGGCTCATAGAATCGTTTACGAAATCGTAGGTACCAACCCTTAACACTGACAACTGACAACTGCAAAGAGCGGGCTAAAATATATTCGCGTGCTTTCGTTGGTTGTACAGGTCGCTATAGTTTTTGACAGCCTGCCGTATAGGCATAGACCGTATTTACTTTATCTGTCAGTGTCAGACCGCAGGTAATAAAATAAAAGACGAAAATAGTCTTAATAATTCCAAACAATAGTGGGACGATAGACGTTTAGCTTAAATTTTTTGATTGTAACAGATTAGTGATTACTGATTAGTAGGTTAGCACAAAATCCGTGACACCAATATTTTATATCTCTTTAAACATTATAATATTATACTTCCAGTTTATACATCTTATTACACTGCCTAAACAGTAAACCCAGAAAATGCTTCGTCAGTATTACTATATTTCGTGCACATAATAATATTATCTTGTAAGTTGTAAGTACTTACTTGAAACGATAACTATGAAAACTACCTATGTCGAAACTCAAAGCGATGGTCAAATGCATTACACTGTCCCCAATTCCCAAACACCAATAAGTTCGATTCTCGTATGTCGGTGACGTCAATACGTCAATACGTACGAGTAACTATTTTGTTTGGTCGCTATAATAGTTATGATTTATGACGTAACATTATTAGCAGTCGATGTATCGAAGCCGTTTGTAAAGTTTTGTTATTTTGTTTATCGAGATGATTATATTAAATTATTTATTAAAATATATTTTATTGATAGTTAAATGAAATAAACAAATAACGCCAAAACCACATGTTCATTACGAATAAAAACCATATAATTTTATTAGTATTTTATTGAGGTACGCCATAAAAGTATATATGAAGAAGGTAGGAACAAGGGGCTATAATATAATATTATTATGATCTTTATTTTAGTAGGCATTACGACATTGTGATTTGTGAACTGTTATACAACATAATTTACCGTCAAACAGATGAACTATCAATAACTATCACCACGGCCTATTTTTGTCAGTAATACTCCACACTGTATATTAGGTATAATGGGAAATTTATTATGGGTAGTTGTGTAGTGTAGTACATCTTCAAAATTATAGAGGGTAAAATGAATACTGACTAATTGGCAGTAAAATGTTTTATTTAAATAAAAAGCGAGAAGCCTCACGTGTTTAGGCTATGCTTTAGCGTGTAGGTATCCTATTTAAAAAGTGTGTAGACACAAAAAATTACGAACAATCTGTTCTAACTAACTAATTAATTCGTTTTAAACACAACAATATTACAGTAATAATAATAATAATATGTAATATATTGCTACAACTGCACGTACCTTTTCCTGGAAATCGATGCTTCCATCGCCGGCCATGTTCGTCCGAAATCGTCGTGTCAAGTAAATTATTATATTATTATGCTCGCCGAATCGCTGGCGGGCGGATGATGACCACGAAGTGCAACACGTTGACGATTGTTGAAGTTTTACTGAGTAGGTGCGCAAATAATAAATTATGATATTGTATGGTATTATTATTGTTATTATTATTAGATTGAATTATATTACACTGGCGTATTAGGTACTATGATTATATCGACGACCGAAAAACGCGGAAAAAATAAATAATCGTTTTGAGATCAGTGCGCGACAACTACATAGGAGGTACTGTCACAACGGATGGCAATAATATTATTATCGAATGATATTGTTAATAATACAATGAATATGGCAGGTGGTTGATCGACGGTGCGGATCGACGAACGGAAATGACAGAAACGGATCGAAACGTCAACGGCGGCGGCTGTGTTTTACCTACCTATCGCGCAATATTCGCCTAAATGACTGAGAGGGACGACGACGGGCAACAAAAGTCGTGGCTATTAATAATACATAATATTATCTTAACAATAATAATATAATACGGTTCGCTGTGCTCGGGAGTTGGGGCTAACGAGACGAGCGATATCGTCGTAATCTGTGTGTAGATAACGCTATGGACGCGATTTATATATTATATAACAATATCATTATACCTATGGGCTATTAACCTATACCTGAAATATATTTTATATTTTATGGTGTACGTTGGTGCGCCGACGAGACAATGCATTTTTAGATAAAGATTTCGCGATTTAAACAAAACCCCTGTCGTACAACAAATGAATAATATTATATAATATAATAATACTATATGTATAACATAATAGACACCTATTATAATATATTAATATATTATTATGTTCGAAGGATGCGGAAGGGTTTTGGTTTTTTTCATAAAATTTCCCTCGCGGAATAAAAAGATTAATTAAGTATAGGTAGTATCTACTAGTGCAGTAGTACCGTAAAATGAGGTAAATTGCAACGTGTTTTGTAATTTACTCAACTTTCACATTCAGAAATTTGGTAAATATCATCATACGGTTAGGAATCTTGAGGCTGTTGAACCATTTTTAAGGGGTCGGATTTAGGCAATATTCTTTATCCATCATGAGTGATGAGTGACTTAGTGTGTAGTGACTGATCATTAGAGTGCGTGAGTTCGCCTAACGCTTTATGTAATTAAAGATGGACTACGGTCTACGGCTAAGATTATTGGAAATCCTTAACTTACATACGCGCAGTCATACGTCACTATTTTTTGAGATCAAAATAGTTTCAACATGAAAGTACCAAAAAGCGGAAGAAAAATTCATCCAGTTCCAAAATCCCGATTTTAATTTTGAATATATATTTGAATTCCTTATTCTCGTTTCTAGGTTATGTAGGAAATGGATTTTCAATATTTTGTATTGCTTAATTTTCTTTGATTAAAATATTATGAAAATAAAATACGTTTATTTACGCCGGAAAGATACCTATAGAATATTAGAATTTGTCGACTACCCATCGACGTGTGTTCTTTGAATGCTTATGAAAAAAAAACTGTGACTAGGTACCTATATGTATTTGCAATATTTTTATTTTCAGTAAAAACAACAACTTACGATGATCTTACTTACTAACTTACTTACTTGTATTCAAATATGTTCAAGGACTAAGGAGTTTTCCTTCCAGACAACAATTTTTCATACATAAATCATATATAAGCTGCAAATTTCAAGTGTCTATAACAAATAGCACAAAAGAAAAGAAAATATTTTGAAACTTATATCATGTTTAGAAAATGCTAATATAAATATTTGGTAAAAAAATCAACTACCTAAAATTGTTCATTTTTGAATTACAAAAAATAACTTAATTGATTTTGTTAAAATTTGGTTTTGAAGATAAAATTTCCGTTTTCCATTGTTTTTTTGTTTTCCGATTATTTTAATGAGTACCTACTGGGAATTTGAAAACTTATACTCTTTCAAAGTACCAAATAGATAAAATTTTTACCAAAAACCCCTCTTGAAGTTGAAAATCGAAATCCAAGTATTTTTTCTACTATAGTAAACGTAGGTACAAAAAATTTAAAACCCGCATTATTATAAAATCAATAGGTGGTTCAATGCTCAACTCAGAATCGGCTCAGAATCCAAAATTGAATTTCGATTGAGTGGTTAGTAACTAATCATTTATAACTTATAAGTATTTAAAGTTTTGATGAGTGGAGTGGTTTACTTATATGAGATAGCCCGAAAAATTTTGTTATGTACACTTATAGATTAAATTATTAAGTACACTTTGTACACAACTCCGTCCATCTAAACTTTAATAGGTACTTATAAGTTTCACTTAAATAATTAACTACTTTTAAATTCTGAGTGGAGAGAAGAATGTATTGATTTTACAATGATGGGGTTTTTTTTTTATATTATTACTTGTGGCTGTTTACACTGTACACGATTAGTAGTCTTAAAATAATACTTCGATTTTCAACTTGAGTATTCTCTCTTGTGGGAAAGTAAATTTAGTTAGTATTTTGGGGGGTCAAAAGTAAACATTTCCCATTAGTTTTCAAAAGCGACATGAAAAGCAAAAGAAAAATTAAAGAAAAACGGGAATTTTTACCCAAAATTTGTTTTCAAGAAAATCGATTTTGGTTTTTGGTGCAACTCTAAAACAAATGACCGAAGGTACATGATATTTTGACTGAATGTTTATATTAGCATTTTCTATATACCATAACATTTTCAGTTTCCATTTTTGTAGTTTTTTTTTCTATAAATATCAATACAATTTTATTTGTTGGCTGAAAAAGCTTAAAAATATAATAGACAGATGAAAAAAATTAAAAATCCGTTGTCACAATGTTTTTTATAAGCATCTGAAGTTCAAATATTGACAAAATACGTAAAAATGACTAAAATTAGCAAATTATTTTGAGTTAGAAATTCATGAAAAATTTTCTTTTTAAATCTAAGATTTGAAAATGTAATACGAAATTCCTCATAAGTTTTCCTACCTTAATCAAAAAAAAAAAAAACGTCTACAAGAAAGTCAAATTAAATTTTTATGAGCGTTTGAAATTCATATTTTTAGAACATTTGAAATTCACTCAATTTCTCATGTAACGATTTTCTTATTTTGTTGTAATTAAAAAACGAACGACTGCAGATACTTCAAAATGTCAATGAATGTTTATACTAGAATTTTCTATACAGGATAAAATTTTGAAAATAATTTGACTCTTTTTGAACTGTTTACTGTCAGTTTTCAATTTTTTTAGTTTTTTTTCTACAAATATCAATAAAATTTTATTTGTTGTGTAAAAAAGCGTGAAAATTTAATGCAAGGCTCCTGATATATTGTTAAAATAGCAGTTGAAAAATATTAAAAATACATCTGGACAATTTTTTTTATAAGCATTTAAAGTTTGAATTTTGACAAAATGTATCAAATTTAAAATATGATAATTATTTTGTAGTTAATAGTTTATAAAGTTTTCAACTTTTATAGCTAAGGATTGAAAATTTAAGACAAGATTCCACGTAAATAGCTTATATCATATAAATTTCTTTATTCACAATAATATCATCAAATATATTTAGTAATATCATAACTTACCGTCTTCGCTCAGAATCGTTTTTCTTATATATGGTATCATATCATTGAATTAAAATTTAACACCATCCATTACAGTGACCCACTTGTAACCTACTGTACAGCAGAGCGACATCCACTTACCCACCTTTTTTAGATTTTTTTTCTATAAATGTTAATTAAATTGTATTCACTTTGTCGAAAACCTTCAAAATTGAATACAAGGCTCCTAATATATTAGTATATATACTAGTATATAAGTATGTATTGATCAGTCAATCATAGATTGTATGGAGCTTGTTTACACCAAATCGAGTATAATAAAAGAAAAGCTTCTCTGTAAAAGGTTAGTACCTACTAACTTAAAACTTAACATAGAAAAATAGCACAGACTTCTATAAAACCAAATCAGAGGTGTTAATGAATGTCAAGTCATATGTATAAAAGGTGTCAAGTCAGATATTGTTTGTGTCATTTATGTCAAGTCACTTACAAGGGTCTTAAAATAAGACTTAAAGATTCTTAAAGATCTTTAAGATTTAAAGTTGAATGGAAATCTAAAAATAAATATGTCTATGAGACACAAATAATTATTCCAACAAATTAAAAACAAAAATTTTAGAATATATAAACGTTTTTTTCTTCTCCTGAAAAATCAGCATTGACACGTTTCTCACAACGTTTATGGTTGTAAAATAGTTGACAAATATTAAAAATACACAATATTTTGTTATAATAATTTAAAGTTTGAATTTTAACAAAATACGTGAAAACACGAAATCGTGCAAATTATTTTGAGTTTAGAAATCATAAAAAGTGTTCTTTTTAAATCTAAGATTTGAAAATGTAATACAAGATTTATTATACGTTTGTCTACCTTCATTAAATAAAAACTTCTAAACAAAAAAAAAAAATTAAATTTTTATGAGATTTTTAAGTTAAAATTTTTATTTAAACATTGGATATTCCCTCGATTTTTCATTTAGATATTTTCTTATTTTTTTGTAATTCAAAAAGGAATAATTGTAGATACTTTAAATTTACACTATAATATGTTTATTTTATCAATTCCTGTACTTGATAAAAGTTTCAAAATATTTTGACCCATTTTTTTACGGAAATTTTCAATTTTCATTTTTGTTTTGTTTGTTGGGTCTAAAAGCGTGAACATTCAATACAAGGTTCCTCATAACAACAAGTTACAATAGTAGTTGAAAAATATTAAAAATATATTGGCACATAACAAAATATGCTAGGCTGATAAAACCATCCCCGCTAGTGATGATCAAAATTGGTCTCGCAAGACTCTTGTTAGACCAAGATTAGGCTTGTAAGAACAAGACCAAACCAATACCGAAGCTGTAAGACCAAGACCAAAACAAGACCATTTTGCAGTGTTGCAAATTTTTTTTTCCCCGAAAACACATTATTGTATCTAGATTTCATGGACTAATAATTTATAATGAAAATAATAAGAAATCTTTGTATTGTTATTAAATTTGATCAGTATTCGAGGAAATGGAAAATTGTTGAAAAAAGATTATAAATAATTGGAATTAATATTACAAAATAACATAGTTGTTTCATACTAATTAGCAATTACTGAAAAACTATTTTATTTTCCTAAAATCGATATGATGGTCTATTAAAAATAAATTTTTTATTAAAAGAAACTTAAACATTTAGTACTACAACTGTACTGGACACTGGTGAATAAAATAAAAATAAAAGTTTAATTATAAATAATCAATATTATCCAGTGTCGTAGCCAGGATTTTTTTTCGGGGGGGGCTGATCAATTTTTTACACAGCGGTAATATACAATAAATTATTTTACCTGTATTATTTATTTAAAAAAAC